>JANHJO010001917.1:185480-204340 GCA_032468235.1 Pseudoxyrhopus heterurus | reverse complement strand
CGCAGGGAGCGTCACCGGAAAGGGAAGGGCAGAGCTGCAGCTGACCCTTAATGGGACCACACCCTAAAGGGTATAAAAGGGGTGTGGTTGAGCTTGGTTCCCTGCTGAGAACAACGTTCGTCTTGAAAGTATTTTTGTTCCTGTTCCCTCATGCAGCATTTCTCGGAGTTTAACGTTGGAACGTTCCCAGCCTTCATTATCAGTTGGAGTGCAGCCAACTTCTTGTAAGACTGAACTTTGTTTGACTCATTAGTTTCCTGAATTCAAAAGGACTATTTACGTTTGGTTTACTTATGGTTTATGTATTGTATGTGAATAAAACATACTTGTTACTTTAAACGGACCTGATTCATAGCCTGCGTGGTGGGAGTCAGAACAACACCTATACTTCTGTTTTATAGATATAGATTAAGATTTATCACAGAACATTAATTTTATTAATGCACTTGTGTGTGAAATCCATATTACAGGTTCTAATATATGCTATAGGGCTGACTTGTTAGAAAAAACCATGCTACACATCCCAATTAAGGCAAAATATGTGGGATAAAACTACTGCCATTCTTCTGAAGCAAATAGTTATACTTCCTCTACAGGTAGTCTTAGACTTGCAACCACAGTTGAGCCCAAAATTTCTATTGCTAAGCAAGACAGTTGTTAAATCAGCTGTGCCCCCTTTTTTGCCACAGCTGTTAAATGAATCGCTGCAATGGTTAAATGAATCATGCAGTTGTTAAGCAAGCCTAGCTTCTTCCATTGACTTTGCTTGTCAGAAGCCAGTTGGGGAGGTTATAAACGGTGATGATATGACCCTGGGACAATGCAACTGTCGTAAATACATTCCAGTTGCCAAGCGCCTCGATTTTGATCATGTGACCATGGAGATGCTGCAACTGTCATAAGGGTGAAAACCAGTCATAATTCACTTTTATTTAGTGTTGTTGCAACCTCAGATGGTCATCAAACAAAATATTGTAAGTCAAGCATTATGTCTTCTTAGATTTAACGCAATTGTGCATGTCGTCCCAAATTCCTACAGTATTACGAATAAAGCAATCCAGACTGAGAAATTGGGAATTTACAGAAACTTGTTTTATTTAGTGAAATAATTAACTTGGTCCAGCAATATTCATTATTGCTATACCCATCTTTTTTTTTTTTTTTTGGCCTTTGGTTTGTCCTTGGTGGATATTTCATCCTCAAATTTAATGCTGTATCATACTTCCATGCATTGTATATGGAAAAACAGCAGGTTCTATATTTAAAAGGGAAATTGCACACTTTCCTATAGGAGGACTGTGAAAAAAAACCACTCATTGTTGGATAATAGCACTCATTGTCTGAAAATAGTGAGCTTGCTTGCTGTAGCTGATGGTGATAGAAGTTCAAGTACAATCACAAAGGAAAAAATGTGACCTTGCTTAGCAGGAAAACCACAATAATTATCCCTAAATTGAACAGAATATGAGGGGCTGTAAGCAGAATATTAAAAGCAAGAGGGATAATAATATTAAATGTGCCTTTATGTTGTAGCTTAAAGCTGCAGTTAATATTACCTAAAGCATATGCCTCCAAATGATAAATTATTACCTGTGTTCACGGTATACATATCATGAAACTTCATGAAGAATCCTCATGCAATTTCCAAGTTTTATTCATCTACTAATTACATACAGTAAAGCAAAAAAATCCATTTCCTGTTCAGAATGTACACAGTATGTGTGTATGTGCGCGCACAAAACACACATACCATTAATAATCATATGAGATGCTATTATAATCATTTTAACCTTGCTTGATAGCAGAATCCTTTCTAATATATTTGGACTTTTCAACTGCAGAAGAATGAGGTTACCACATTTATGCATCATTTTTATGAAATTCAATGTGAAGGTCTCTATAGCTCTCTGACCCATTGGGCCTTGCCACGGACATGCTAGGTATGAGTTATTAATGCCGTCTCCACAATCAGAATTCTATACAGGTCTGTTTTTTCAGTTCCTCGAGATGTTTCTGATGCCTTCAAATATCAGAATAATTTGGGAGACTCCATAGAAACCTCTACAGGTTCTGCTTGCATTAGTGTAGCATTCATAACCAGCTTCTCTGTATGCTAAATTCCTGTCTCTGATCATAAGTGCTTTAGACCCAAAGCAATAGTCTGGTTTTATTTTTGATAAGAGAAAATTTCTTCCAATGCATAGCAGTAAATCAGTTTTCTCTTTTATCTATCCTTTCATGCATCTTGCTAGTTATGCTGCTTGTACTTGCCTGCTATAGCTTTTAATAAAGGACAAATTCTCCAGGAACAAAGGAGATGGATGTTTTCCCAATGGAAGGCAGCCTGTCTTCAGAGGATCTTCTCAGATTTTTATTATTATATTTTGTACACTCTTACTATAATACATATTTTGTTTCTGATTCACTTCCTCTAGATGTATGCTGATTCATTTTCAACAGTAGTCATGCTTCAGCCTTTTCCCCTTGGATATTCTTCTTGTGCTCATCCACTTTGTTTTAACCTAACAGGATTCTATTTCATTTCATTTTTGTTTATATTCAGATTTTTTTAAACTTGATTTCTATAAAGCTGTATCCTTCACAAAATAAAGTACGTCTGTTCCAGTGTCCAGTCAACTTGAGACAGGAACCAGGAAGCCATTTTCAGAAAATACAAAGAAGATACAGGAAGACTTGATGAAAGTTGAGAGGGAGAGAGAAAACTTTTTTCTCTTGCATCCTATTCAAACAATTTATTATAAAGGTGTATAAAGGTTCAGTTCAGATGTTACTGTGGATGGAACTTTATGGACATGATTCATGCCAACGTGTTCCTACTGCATCCTCTGTCTCCATCCTATTATAAAATAAAAAACTGCAGAAATTAGAATACATCATTTTGATACCAAAATCCATTATACAATGTAACATTTTTCTTTGTATTTTCTATTCCTCTCTAAATACCTGCTACCTGCAACATAGTTATCTAAAGAGAAAATACCCCTGAATCTAAGATAATTCCTTCAAGAAACGAAAAGAAACATGTCAACAATCAAATAATAATGATCTGCAAACCCCAATTTTTCCATCTTGCCAACCTTAGACTGGAAAATGCATCTGAAATCTTTCTGAATATCACTCAGCCAGATGTATGCTTATTATTTGTATACAGTATGTGTATATATATGTGTGTGTGCATATATATTTGGCATAATTATACTCTAAAAATAAGCAAGATTAGAATGTGCCTGTGTATTGAATTAATATCTACTGACTAAAATTAACTACATATATGAAGGAAGCCTGTTTATAAAACAAATCATACACTGATCACTCTTTTATATTAATTTAATTAGTGATTACACTTATACAGATAAAAACTAGTAGAAAAAGAAAAGTATAATAGAGAACAGAAAAAAGAAAAAATGAAGAAGTAACTTCCCGCTTGTTGCAAGTATAGTGTTTTTAAAAACAACTCATCACCTTCTCTTTAATAACAAAAAAGTATCTCTTCATTCTATATCTCATCTCCTTATTTATAAACAACTTTAGAAACTCAACATTCAGCTCTAATCAGCAAAAGTCCATTAAGAGTTTCCAGAAATAACAAAATATCTATTTTAAACTTAATTAAAAAAAACAACTTTATCATCCTTTCTTTTCTTTCTATATCTCATCCCTTACCTGCAAAGAAATCACCAAAACCTCATCAATCATAATTAATCGAAATCTATCAGGGTTTATCAGAAAAAACAGATTAATGTTAATCAAATAGATTTAAAATGCAAAATATATTAATATCTCTTACCTGAGAACAGACCCATCTATTTTATCCTTGATCAAAGAAACCAACTTTATATTCCTTTTTGTGATTCCCTGAAATTGTAATCTTTATTTCCCACAAATAATGTTCTTTCTTTCTTTCCTTTCTCTCTCTTTCTTTCTTTCTTCCTTCCTTCCTTCCTTTCTTATTTATTTATTTATTTATTTATTTTCTTCTCAGAAAAATCTTAAAAACTTTAACTGATCTTTTTCTTAGAGTTTAATTTCTATTCATTTTTGCTCTTGTTAATTTTTAACAGGACTCTTTTGTACACCCATTGTAGGATATCCCTCTTCTGGTTTATTATTAATATGTCCCTTTTTAATTGTGGAAGCCTTGTCCAATTTTATTTGTATATCTAGTTTATCATCTCCTTGCATATCATATTATTCTTATAACTTCTCAATTCCAAATCCACATTTAAACTAGTTTCAGGCTTATGAAATAAAATTCATTCCTCTCCCACGACATTTACAATCCATTTATCCATAATGGCAGATATTTTTAAAATTTTTCTATTGTTCCCATATGTCCTTAAATACATCTAATGTTAAAAAATATTGTGTTCTATTATTGGCAAGTAATTTATGTGTTTCTCCTTTAAACACAATCTTTAGTTCTTTCTAGTTCCCTCTAGTGTCCAAAACTTCAAGATCCATCTTCTAATGTTTTTATTTTTACAATTAAAAAAATTAGTATTCCCACAGGAAGTAGTCATATAATTAGTTTTAAATCTTATTTCACATCTGTCTGGATCTTTAGACAATTTAAAACTTTCAAAGATCAACATTCTATGGTAATCACTCCTTTTCTGTTTATTCCAAAAAGAATTCATATTTAAAAATCCTTTCACTATAGATTGAAGGAATTCTCCCAGTGAATACTGTAAAACTTGCTGTTCCAAGGCTTCTCAATATTTGCAAAATAAAAAATTAATTCCAACAGTTACTAAGAAATGAGGATCCATTCAATGTAAAATCCTTAAAGACTACATTATACTTCAGAACTTGATGAAATTCCTCAACTCCCGGCTGTTTGACATACAATCAACCACAGGAATATCAGTTCCTGCCATCTATTCAGAAATAACAAGTGCCCAGAGTACATATGGGTGATCTCAATCTCTCGTTTTTGGGGAGAGATTTCAGTGGTCGGATCCAATATCTAGCCACCAATTCAGCTATAATGTTTATCTCATTGTTCAGGGACATGTGTTTGCCATTGGAAATACTCTTTTTATTTTATTTTTTTAGCCCTACCAAAGCATCACTCCCAAACCCAAAATTGCACAAGTTTACATATATACATTCTTTCCCTTTCTAATAGATTCAGAATGAAGGAGGAAAGGATAGAGAAAGAAACCAAAACTAGGTTAAGAAGGGTAGACATGTTCACACAGAAGAAAAAGGATATATTGTTGGGTATTATCAAAAGGATTGGAATTCTAGGTAAGAAGCCCCAGACTGGCAACTGTTTATCTATGAACACTTCTAAATTTTGGACATCTATACCTCTCATCCATTTTGTCATTTTCACAGCATCTTTTAAATTTATGAAATGTTCCTTCTTCAAAATCATAGGTAATTGTTTAAGGAAAAATCTTGCTTCCTTGTTAGGAATAATATGTGTAAGAGTAGGTGTGGTAGAGCCTGGTGGAGAGTCAAAAGAGGAATTAGCCTAGAGTCTCTACATTCCCACAAGCAGTCTTAAGTCCAACCCCTCTTAAATTCTCTTAACTCTTATTCGGCATCAAAATAGTGCTGCTAATTGACTAGATTCCTGGGCATAGATATGAGCAATAAATTAGTTTAATTGAAAATTAATGTTATCTTTCATGCCTAACAATATGTTTATTTTTTGTATTTTAATACAGAAATATTTTTCATCTTATACAGTGGAACCTCGGTTTGCGAACGCCTCTGTTCGTGACCAATTCACATCATGAACAAAAAAGTCAGCCAAGTTTAGAATTGGTTCCCAACTCAAAACTTGGTTGGAAAACAAAAAAGGTGCATAAAGATTCCTTTCCATGCCATTTTCCCTTCTGCGCATGCACAGAATGTCTGCGCATGCGCAGTGAGGGTCGCTTCAGAATGAGACCATTTCAGTTCACGCCTGCAGTCCGGGAATGGATTGCAGTCGTGAACCAAGGTTTGACTGTAATAGCGAGATGTGTCATTTCTCAAGTAAGAACAATGATCATCAATGGTCATGGTCATGCAATAACTTGTTGTTACAATAGAGACAGAATCATTATTTCTCAAGATCAAGCCACTTTAGCAAAGATGCATGTATAACCAGCATATGGGAAAAGCCCTCAGATTTAATTTCTTTTTCTTTTCACAGAAACGAGTGTGCAAAAATTTGGAGACTTTTCCACAGGCAATCAATCCCTGCCACCCATTAAGCAACTGTTTTATGGATTATTGGGCTGTGAAGTGGAATTTGAAGGAGAATGATCTCACTGAATTGTTCAGTACTCAGGTTATGAAGGAGAAACCAAGTTATATGGTATGTTTTATAAGCTGGCGTCTATGCTATTAGGTTCACTTTTTAAAAACAAAGATATCAAATAGTGATTATTACATTGTTTTGAGAATTCTGTATATATGTGCTTATTAATCAGATATTTACGGATAATGAAGCCAAAGCTACTGCCCAGCCATGTCCAAGATGTATTGCTGGTGAATCTGTAAGTATATTAACCCTCTTACTGTGACATAAGATAGGCTTGTTCTTAAATATTAGAGCCATAAAACATAAGGTTAATAAAAAAACAGCAATTACATTTCTCAGGGATAAAGCATGTAAATAAAAGCAGCAGATTGATTTAGCTTTTTCTTGGTATGCTAGCAGAGTGCAAACTAATACGTTTCCTGCATTAGGTTGAAAATATAGGGAATGCAGGCTCGTTTTTCAAACACACTCTAGAAAGCAGAATTCAGTCACCTAAATTAATTTCAATGCAAGTTAAGGCATGTATTACCCTATTTCTGTTTGGAGACATTTGAGATTTACAAAGAGATTTTAGAAGTATTTCTACAAAACTGGAAGACAGAAGATTTGCATATTATTCTTTGAAATGTTCAATCTAAGACATAACTTCATTCAACTAGAGTTATGAGATTAAGCAGAGTTGCTTTCAACCCAAGGAAGATGATATTCCTCCAAGCCAAAATTCTTAGTGCAAATTTCCAAATATTTTAGTGAGCCTCTTAATCCCATTCCCAGGTGTGGTTTTTTTTTAAAAAAATTAAGACTGAATACAATTGGTCAGAGGAAATGTAAGGAAATAAACAATTAAAACAAAGTAAATAAGGCTATGATTTTAACTTGTTTTCATCAAGCTACATACACTAGGCCTTAGAGTTGAAATCTCCATTCATATTCCTATACTATGAAAGCCAATGAAAACAGAGTTATTTATGAACAACTTTGATGAATAGGAAAATTAAGTATGAATAAATGTTTTATTTTATTTCTATGTAATATCTTAAGTAGGTTCTCCTTCATATATTCCACAGTGGTTTCTTGAAAAAGGAGGCAATGCTTTTTAACTAAAAGTTGATATGTCTTTTATTTTAGGATAGGTTGGCTGCATTGTGTTTCTAACGTTTATTAGCCATAAACCTACGAAACGTTGAGAAGCTGAAGTGGTATCTCCTTGCTTAAATACTGCAGCTTTAAAGAAGGATTATATAATTTCATGGAATATGTTTTCATAGATAGTAGCTGAGAGAGCTATTTACTACTCTTCTTACCAGCATTGAAAATAGAGTTTAGCTACTTTAGTTGTATTTTCATTTTGTCTCCCTGACCCTTCTTTAAAAGAAAGCTGGACATTGTACATTTACCAAAGCCATTATTATGTTCTTTAAAAGAAAGAAAAAAATAATGCAGATTCCATTCAGAATACATAGGATTTTTGGAAATTGCATTGGAGTTCACACATTGTGCTAAGATTTAATATTGGTTTTCATAGTGAATTATATGGAACCAACTGTTGTAGGCTGTTAACTTGCTTTGTATATCAATGTGATAAATTAATCCAACCAACTTGGGTTATTCAGCAATTCATGCTGGATGTCAGTTCAGCCTTTATCCGAATGAACATGTCTAGCTCTAGTTAGTATCTGGCTGTCAGCAACATGATTAATTTTTAGCGTAGTGATAACCTTCAAACTTTGACAAAACTGCAAATCTTACTGCAGTACATTTCTTCTGTATCTTTATTGTGATAGAAAACTTTATCTGTATAACAAACCTTGCTTTCAATTAATACAATTTATTTGTCGTTACAGGGACACTTTGGTCATATGATGGGTTTATAGAAGATCAAAGGACATTGATACAGATGATAAGCTCAAGCTTATCAAACTTATGTATGATAAGCTTGAGTTGCTAATATTTTCTTCACTTCTCTTAAAAATTCTTATAGGTATAAAAAATAAGTAAACAAGTAACGTTTTTTAAAAAGTATTTTCAATAGAATCCCATTTTAGTTTACTTTTTAATATTCTATATTATCTATTGTTTAGAAAAAATGTTCTCCACTTCTAATAACATACATACCGTGTACTACTAGAAGAATATTTTCCTGAATATAAGTTCTTAATTGCATTATTTTCACTCCGTACATCTTGCACTGAATACCCAAAATGTGTGTTGTTTCTAAATGAACCTTGACAGCAATGGTCAGCAATAAATATCTGTTTCAAATAGAGATCTGTTCTCTCAATCTTAAAATAATATCAAAGGAATTAAATTTTGCTGATTAGCAATATTCTGTGCACTTCCACCATTTAGTAAAAGTACTTTCTAATCCGGGATGGGTTTCAACCGGTGTAACAACCGGTTCAGTCGGGTTTTGTAAAAAAAAAAATATTTTTTTTGCACTCCCATGTGCCCGGAGCCTCTAGCTACCTTGATTCGCTGTGTTTTCAGCACAGCTGATGATCGGGGAAGCCAGCCTCAGCTGTTCCGCATAGGGGCTTCTGCAGGAAGTTTGTTTCTTTAGAACGGAAACTTCCTGCAGCAGCCTCTAGGGGGAAAAACAGCTGAGGCGTGCTTCCCCGCTGGTCAGCTGTGCTGAAAACACAGCAAATACAGGTAGCTAGAGGCTCCAGGTGGGCAGGCAAAAAAAAAATTTTCCCCAAAAACCGACCAAACCAGTTCACTGGCTCCGCCTGATCTTAACCGGTTCAGGCAAACTGGTCTGAACCGGTAGAAATGCCACAAATTCTAGGGAAAGGGGACTGCGGTACTTTAGAATTAACTCACTCGGAGAGCAATAATTTGGGAGAGACTTGTTGGCTGTATGAATCTTATCTGAATGACGAAAAGCTTAATGTTAAGATAAGAACTAGTTCTTTTTTACATGAAATAAAAAATGAGTCAAATGAATTGCTTGCAGTTCTCTGGTTGCTGCAAGTAAACCTTATTTTAATCTGCATATTTGCTGACTATGTGATAAAATGCCCTTGAGATTGTTCAAATTATTTTAAAATGCAAGATTAAATTAATTATTTTTAAAACAATTTTTAAAATGTATACATCAAGTACATTTTCATGGATTGATTTGTAATTCAGCATTACAGCAAGAAGACATAGACCTGCTTCTAAAAACGAAGTTTATGGAAGCACTTTATATGAAAATATTAGGACCTTTTAAAAATAATATATTTTTATGCTAAACGAATTAACAAAAATGCATAAATAATGCCAGCACTGTAATGTAATATCAGAATTTAGATAAAAGTTCTACCATATGATTCTATATATTTTAGCTGAAATATTTAGCAACTGAAACCTGGTGAATTAAACTACCAATGGTTTATTGCTCCGACTTTGCAGTTCAATCAAATACTTTTTGCTCATGATTGTAATATAGTTATGAATAAAATATTAAGAATATAATTAAGTAGAGGGAGTAGAATTTTTGGTTCTACAACAAAAGAGTTATATTATGCCTTTGCAACCCAGAGACTGAGATATTTCATTTATTCCTTCAGAACGCTACCAACAAAGTAGTTTCCCAATCAGCAGCTTGAAGAGACCTAAGATTGCATTCTGATGGACACTTACCTGTGAAAGACTCTCAGTGAACAAAGTGTCAGGGTTTGTCTTCTCTATGTAATACTTTATCTTCAAAGATTAGGATGGCCTTCACTCTTACAACCTTCCAGGAAGTTATAAAGTCTATTCTTCATTTGATTCCAAAACTGCTGTTTTAGTTTTACCCTACAGTATTTGTTTATTGTTTAGATATTATTATGGTATTTTAATGCATATTCTATAAATTGCCCAGAGTCTAATTGCATTGGACAATAAATACATTAAGTGTGTTACAAGAGACTTCCTTAAATCTCATAGTTTTTGGCAAGGTGCACAATAACAAACCTACATTCATATTGCAGCTTTGAGTTTACCTCATTCAAAAACCTCTATTAATGCTAAAATTGCATATTTGGAAATAATGGATTTGGTATAGATGCATTTAAAATGCTATCCAAAGTCAAGATCCTTGAGGTTGACAGAAAATGTCTCTGCCTGATTTTATGAATTCCTCAACTTGCTTCATAGAATCCTTATCACAATCTCCTTGATTCGTTTGGAGAATGAATGCCAGGGTATCTTGTCCGTTTGGTTACATAGAACATAAAACTGAATTCAAGCACCCGAAATTTAATTTCAACATGGCATATATGTAAGGAAAATATATAGAGTTTTGAAGTCTCTTAATTACATTCTGGAAAGCAACAGATTGTTGTTAAGAACGCTAATAAACTACAGGTAATTCTCAAGACAGTTCACTTAGCGGCCGTTCAAAGTTACGACATTAAAAAAAAACCAAGTACTTACGACATAGTCCCGAAGTTACAAATGTTGCAGCACCATGGCAGTCATTCACACTTATGAACGACTTCAGAGGCGTTGCAACATTAGCCAGGTTGTGATGATCTAGTAAGCCTGTTTTGGTTCCTTTGCCTGCTTTGGTGCATTCGCAGAGAAAAGAGGCCTAAAGTCATGCAAGATCAGTAGTGCAAGATCTTGCAGTACAGTATCTTAGGCCTGGTTCTCAGCGAACCAAGGCCTGCACCAGATCCAGTTGAAGAGCGTTTGCAAGCCGCAAAATCGTATTGCTTCAATCCTCCCATTGGCTTGCAAATGCTTTTTGTACCAAAACTGGAAGTTTCTGGGGGCCTTGCACAAGATCACAGCCCTCAAATGCTTCCAGTCTCGGTGCAAAAAGCGTTTGCAAGCTGATAAGACTTTGGGGCAGCAAAATTGCATTGCTTCAAGCCTCCCATCAGCTTGCAAACGCCTTTTGCACCGAGACTACAAGCAGGCAAAGAAACTGGGGCAGAGAGGCTGAAGAGGAGATAGGTCGCTAGATCTTCACAAGGTAGGTGACCTGGCATGGCAGGATGCGGGGGAACAATTGTGGGAACCCCAGGGGAGAGAGCATGAGGTGTCTCAGTGGGTCGAAAGAGGCCTTGGGTCATCTGAAGCAGATGGCCTGTTCTATTACTAGGTCCCCCATGGTCTTCTTCACACTGAAATACCTCATGTGCACTTAATGACCTGCGCATTTGATTAGTGAATGCGTGGGCGAAAGCAGGAAGTGATCACGTTCATTTTACGTGATTCATTCCATCCTTGGGTTATGAATGTACTTGGCAGGCTCCATTACATTCAAAACTCAAGGACTATCTGTAGTCTTTTTTAAACTAAGACATCCTAGAATATTTATATTGGCAAGTGTTCATTGAGAAAATACAATTTTATATTGTACATCAGACCTTTTAAATCTTCATTGAATAAACATTTGGGATTTTTGTCCTCAAACTAAGTATAAGTTTTGTCTCCAAATCAAATTGGACAAAAATATCATAACCACAGAATTGTTTTGACAAATGTTAAAATACATTGTTAAAATACAGATACATTGTAATATTTTTTTGTATACAAAATCTAAGAATTCTACTTTCCTGAATGTAAAACAAAGAAATTGACACAACAATTTGCATTTTGTTGCATAACTTTAAAACTTTATTTTGTAAATTATAATTTATTTATTTTAAGCTGGAGTATTAAATAGTATATTTTCTGTTAAGACTGCCAATTATGTTTTTAAAAGATCTGTTAATGTGTAAAAAAAATTATTATACCTTTTTAAAATTTATCTTGCAAGTCTGCCCAGGTAAATTGTATTTCATGTTCTCCCTTCATTTATTTCCACAGAAATAAATAAAATAGAATTTAGAAGACTAGTTTGCTGTGTCATTGAGAACAGGGCATTCATCACATTTGAAAAGTGCTCATCAATAAACAGAGTGACTTAATAGGAAAATTCTTATGTGAAATTTCAAATATAAGCTATCATATGGTAGAGCTGTCACTTCCAGTTTGTCCCATGATGATGCCTTCCTATTCTATTACATATGTTGCTTAAATTACTAATATTGAAATGTTTCTGTTATCAATTAGTTTTATTTTGAACAAAGATCACGGTTCTTTAAATGTTTTCATGTATTTATGATCCGATGTAATTCTTATAGGTTGTATATTTTACAATCCATATTGATACTTTCTCCTACTGCAGGGATGTCAAACTCAATTTCATTGAGGGCGGCATCAGGGTTGTGTTTGACCTTGGGGGGGTTGTGACTAGGGTGTGCGTGGCCAGCTCAACATCACTCATGTTGGTATCTGTGGTGGCCTGAGCTCTCTACCAGCAAAAATGTGCTCCTAAGCTCCGTTTTCAGCTGCAACAGCCTCCTGCAACTCTGCCAGCGAAAACGGAGCTCCGTGAGCTCCGTTTTCACTGGCAGAGGCACTGTGGGCTGGTCCTTTGCTGTTTCCAGGGTGACCCCGTGGGCTAGATCTAAGCACCCCGCGTAGATGATAGCATGATGTCAGGCACAAGTAAATAAATGGAACAATTTTCAACGTGATGTCATGTTACATGTTCCATCTTTCATTCCCCGCCCATTTGAGATGACTACACATGTTAATAGGGAGATAACATTTCATGCATCCATTGTGGATTGTAATCCACAAAAGCATATGCCAAATTAAGGATGGGAGCTTTTAAAGTGCAACAAGGATGTCTGCATATTCACAAACTACTTCTTGAACTCTGGTGAAATATAAACCATGAGAGGATTGCTCTCAGGAAGGCTCAGTAGGACAAAAGACCCCCCAAAAATGAGTAAACATTCCTCCCCTGACATGTAAGCATTCATCTATAATGTGAAAAATAGAGACAGGATTATATAGATAATATATATTCAGCAACTTGCAGTTATGCAAAAAGAAAACAAACATTTCAGGGAATTGTAAGGAAAAAAAGGCAGATTTCTGAATCTAACTTTACTTGCAAAGAGGTCTGTTCAAAACTCAAAGCTCAAGTTTCATTACAGACCGCTTGATTCTCAGACTTCTCTAAGTTTGTTTTCATTTCTTAATTTCTTGCTGAACTTTCTCAATCTGCATTCCACAACCTATTTCTTCAGCAATTGACCTATAGAAGAATCCCTGGAGTTCGTGGTTTGACCTCAAAGCTCTTTCCCCCCAGAATTTAAGACTTTGCCTTTTTAGTATTCATTACTATATTCTGAAGTTGCTTGGTAGATCTACTACTTGGTGGTCTTTTTTTTCTCCTTGTATTCTTTTGAAGTAGTATCCCTACCTCTCATTTGTGACCAGGTGTCCTTGTAAAAATACTTCAGCTCCTATTTATCATACCCAAATATTAAATAGTTGCACTTTATAACATATAGTATCACACATTCTACATTAGATACGCAACAAAAATGAATCAGGCAGATGTAATTTTTACTTTAGTTTCAAATTAGGCCTGATTACTTTTTATAGATAAACATCAACAATCAATGTATTATTTAAACAATTACAATGGGGGAGATGTGGTAGCAAATATCTCAATTATTGTACTATAGCGGATTATATAACAATAACAAAACAACAGAATTGGAAGTGACCTTGGAGGTCTTCTAGTCCAACTCCCTGCTCAAGCAGGAGACCCGATACCATTTCAGACAAATGGTTGTCCAATCTCTTTTTAAAAGCCCAGTGATGGAGTATCCACAACTTCTGGAGGAAAGCCATTTCACTGGTTTATTCTTCCAGGCCAGGCAGAAGAGCCAGACCCACATTCAAGGAAAAGGCCTTGACTTTCTTAGCCTGATGTTCTCCCTTCCAGCCCTAGAAAAGGTCAACAAGAAAGAGATCCTTCTATTTTCATCTGCTACCCCCCCCCAAAAAAAATCCTTGCAGATTAAAACCACCGAGAAAAAGCAGTTTAGAGGGCCAGGAGAGGGGCTCATAGCCTCTCACTTGTACAGTCTGAATTCTGTTCAGAGCTTCCACCTGGTACTTTTCCATATATAAATAACTTTCTCCCCAGAATTTTCCATATATAAATAACTTTTCCATGGATTAAAGCAGTACAGATGTCAAACTATTCTATTCTACTATGACATGGAGAAATTAAGGCTCTGATCCTATAGGTACTCACCTGGGAGCCTATTTAACTGAACTCAGCAGGATTTATTTTTGAGTGAAAGATATAATCACCCTGCCTTTCTTAGCCCATTACCTTTGATTTAGGAAACATTGCTTGATCCCAATAAGTAAGGTTGGATACCTTGGATAAACTAGAATAGTCTGAAAGTGTCAATTACTAAAGTAATAAGTAATAAGATAAAGCTGGTATCATATATAATCAAGATACCAGTATTACTCTATCCCATCTATAGACTGATAAGAACCTGGGCAAGGGTTTCAATACTACAACAATTTCTGTTCCATCTCTAAGTCTTGAGTTGGAACGAGGATAGTATCCCTCCAGTGATATCTCATTTCTCCATTTTTGCCCTTACTGCCACTTAACTTTGTATTAAGCTTTTTTTGTCTATTCCAAAACCATTTTTATTTCCATTAGATCACTCTGAATTTTCTTATTTAAACTTAACTATTTCTTGCTCTCTTTGAGCAAATTCTTTACAACTGTCCATTTTCTCTATATACCAATTGCACAATGCATTTTTCTGAACTTCAGTTTGTGCCATAATTACTGTCATGCATTTTCTCTTCCATCATACCTTTCACTTCATCATTCCAAGCAAGCATCTTTACTTAACGTAACTCCACAAATATAAGTGGCATTTTGAAACAAAATTATTTCATGTTATTCCAACCTATGAATTATGGGTGTTTATATATTACCCAGTTCCTATTATCAGTTTATTATGTGAAGTACCCATAGCAATCTAGATGGTGCTAATTCATATCTTCTGACATGCATTTCTGATAAATATCTTTCATTTATCATTTAACTATACTTTCCCTTTCATACATAGATTCAAGCTTATTTCAAAGGCCAGATGATTATCTGGTTCTATTACATATTTGTGATGCCAACATGCTTCCCTTCCTTTCCTTCCCCTCCTATCCTTCCTTCTTTCCTTCACTACCTCATTCCTTTCTTCTATCGCTTATTTATAGGCAGGTAGCACTTATAGGCATGTATAGGCATTTAAGTACTTATTAATAAAAATATAACATTCTTTCATGTTTAGAGAAAATGTTATGTGATTTCTATATTATACAAAGCCTAGAAATATGACTCCAAGCTTTCTCTAAACATACAATATTTAATTAGGGCTAACTTCATACTGAATAGAATTATGTCTTGGAATGTTTTAGTAATGTTACTTTCCCTTTCTGAATCTGACTATACATGTATGCACTTCTACTATTGTTACTAGAGTAGTATAGAAACTACCACATGGATATTTGCTTGCAACACAGGATGTCATTCATGAGTTATATATAAATGGCAGCTTTACATATTTAAAGGAAACATGAACAGCTTCATATCTGAAGTATGCTTCCCAGGGGGTACCACTACCATTTGATCTATTTTTGATTAAAATGTAAAAATTAAAAATTAAATCAAATGGTAGTATAACTCCTTAGGGAAAACATACTTCAGTTATGAAGTATTCCCTGTAGCAACCTTGAAAATCTTACAGCTGTATTGTCTCATCAGTAGGTGGTCCTTTTATGTCACACATAATTAAAATGAATGGCTGTTAGAGAGCACATACTACTGCATACAGATTTATGAAGCTGGAGGCACCTCCACTCAGATGTAAACACAAAGTAACTGTGAGGGATAAACAGCATGAGGATAGGTATCAGTGAGATATTTCCCTGTGCCATAAGAGGAAGGACCAGGTGTATGTCATAAAACATTATGTACATGTCTAGTAAAAAGAATTTCCTGGAGAAAGATAATAATGCAATTTGATTAAGCTTATAGTGCCTTTGCTATGCAGTTCAGTTCTGCCTTCTTAAGCTAAAATAGAATAAGAACTTTAAAAATATGAAGGAATGATCAGTGTCACTATAAATAAAAAAGTTATATTAGATTTACTAAGAAAATGTGCTTTGCAGACCCTACTTGTATGCATCAGACTCCATGGATAAGATAGCAAAGTAGGGATTAAGAATGGAACTACAGAATTTGCATTCTGCATTTCACAGATCCAAAGAACCAAATCTCACAAGTGATTTTCTTGCGCAGGAAGTGTGATTTGATTCCTTTAGCAATGCCATTATTTTCTAAGCCATGATGTATAGCTGCATGTATATTGTGAGACTGATGTAAAAAAATCTTGAGCATATACAGGAACTACAAATATAATTTGTGATCCATTGGTAAATTCTACTCAGAATGCTTCTGTGTTACATAGTAGCTCAAGTTCTGGTACTTTACTCTGAACCATGACCATCCACAGCAGTGAGATGGAGATCATATATGATGCCACGCGTTTGTGACATTATTCCAGAAATAATGCCAATGTTGTACTATGTCTTATTTCTGTTCTGATGACACAGAACAGCTGGTATAAATTACATAGTCTTCATCCATTGGATGATGATCTTATGATGGCAATATGTCATCATGGCTTATACAGTATTGGACAGGTATGATGGAATGTGCAGCCGAGAGAGTCTTGGAAGCACAGAGCTTTCCCAAGAAAGAGGCAATATTTTCAGACAGAAGCCCAAATTAAGAGATTGTGCAATCCCAAAATGAAGGGGGAGAAGGAAAGAGAATTTCCTGAAAATAATGTAGATGAACTCCTATATCTTTTAAACTAGCAGAATTATAAAAGGTATGTTGGAAAACATTAGGGATAATCCAAAATATGTTTTTTAGTTTGTTTGTTTATATATTGAAGGTATATAGACACACATCTTCACCTTACATCTCTAGGAAATTCACAATACATGTATATAAATAGAATATCATAAAAGCACCAAAATGTACTCAAGACCCTAAAAAACATCTCCCAATCAAATATATATACATATTAAGTTCCATTAACAGCCTGTTCTTGCAGCCTGGGGTAAACACCGGGGCTTTTATGGCTAACCAGTTGGGAGATGTGCAAATAAACTAGCCTTGTGAAATGCAAGGCTTTATCGGTAATCACCAGTGCTTTAAATTGTACACAGAATTCCACTGGGAGGCAGGGCAGCTCACAAAGCATGGCATTACATTATTCAGTTAAATATATGCTTAAATGCTATTGGCAGTAGGCTGTTTGGACAGCATTTTCCCATCCCTACCACTGAAACAAGCTACCGTATATAAAAGATAATTATTGGAGCTATGTAGAGAGCACTTTAACTTTGGTTGGATTGTGCTTATCATTAACGTTAATCCAATAGCAAATTTCAGATTCACCCTGCTAGCAGTAGGTCACAGAGACAGCCACATAATCAATTTGACTCCCTTCTAATAATAAGAGCTGCGGAAGCAGGCATATCATAGCCCTGGATATGGCTATGAAAAGTCAGGATTTTCAAGGAGTTCCAAGGTACCAAGAGCTGGAAAATACCTTCCTGAACTATCTGAGCAAGCAACCATGGAGGAATTAATTTTTGCAACATCCTCTTGGGACCGTGCTGCTTTAATCACCCACTCATACAAATACCTTATGAAGATGCTTGGATGCCAATGACTCTACTTCAGAAATCCCCCCCCAGGTCTTTTTTGTCACCTTGTGTTTCTTAGGTAGGAATTAGTATGCAAAAAGACTTATCAGTGTCATCCTTTCGGATTTTCGTTTTAACTCAAGGTGGCGTCCTCCCAGAGTTGAATTTCTGCTGTAAAGTCAGATCAAAATACAAACTTCTATACTGTATAAGGTTTTACCCAATCAAACAAACAAACCTAAAATAACAGAATCATAGTGAAGCATTTGTTTTTTAAAAAATCAATAAAATTAAGCTAAATAGTTTGAAAATATACCAAAAGTTCCAGTGTACCAGCTTAAGCATGATCCCTTAATACTTTCACAAATAGTTAAGATTATACATCACTTCGGAAAGATGAGTGTATTTCTGAGAGAAGAAAGCTTAATACTACATAATGCCATGGGAAATTTAGCATATTGTGCAAACAGCATGAAGTTCAAGTATGGTCCCATATCAGCCAACCAGAACAGTTCAAACAGGATACAGAAAGCTACAGAAATGTGCATAATTTCTCTTGCAACACTCCCCTGCTATAATTAATAAAATAGATATTGTCTGATGGTATTCTGTGTGAGGTATGCCCAGTGCCTGGATGTGACCCGAATCCCTTTTGTAATATTTCCCATGAGCAGGCATCAGCAATTGATGAAAAATATTGAAAATTAGTCAATATATTTTCCCCACAATGCTTTTACAGGAGTGCAAAGGAAATAGGTTGATTAACCCATCCATAAGTTTAATAGTTTAATAAGTTTAACCTATAGAATACCACACATATGAACCATGGCCTTTGTTGAAACACCACTATAACGTCAAACATTGTTCCAACTTTCAGTCATACCCTTCAGCAACATTGACGAAGGTGATAGGAATTCGTATAAAATATTAATGGAATAGCTAGCTCAAAAATAAAGTCCATTTAAAAATGGTATTTACGGTCCATCTTTCTACGTAGGTCTCA
>JANHJO010001917.1:151257-164866 GCA_032468235.1 Pseudoxyrhopus heterurus | reverse complement strand
GGAACAAGGAAAATTTGTTATTTCAATTTTCACACTAAAAGAACCCAATAGCCAGCCTGCCTAGGCAGGGCCAATTCAGAATTTGGGAACTGTTGGGAGACTACATTGTTCTCATGTTCTGATTGTAGTCTCCTCAGGTGCAGCTTATTGGTCAAAATGAAAATTAGAATCCTGGACAAGATAAGAGTATGACACCTAAGGAAGTGTTTGCAGTTCAAGCCTCAGCAGCTCCAGACATCTTGTTGCTGTGATTGTCATATTAGAGATTGTTCACAAGAAGAACTATTTAAGAGTGATTACAGTGGTGGTTAGTTCCTATTTTTCTCACTTAAATTGATGGGACATATGTTTCTTTAACATTGACAGTACTTTACTTAGTGTCAACCATCTCCAATTGCATTATGCACAGTAATACCCCTATTAATGTTTTTATTTTTTTTAAAAAAAATAGCACATGGTTTTTAATCTGACCACTATCACCCAGTTTAAGTGATGGGCATTTTTATATGAACCATCTAACATTTTCCTTGCTCACTGTCTGTTTCTTTTAATACCAAGAGTTTCGGCTGCTCATTGTTCTTGAAATGAGTCTAAGAAAAATATATAAATATTAGATGCATACATATATTAGAGGGTATACTATGCTCTATGGAACACTGTATTATGCTTATTGCTGTTCTTGTGATAAATAGACCTACCTTAAGAACAATTTATTCATATATTAATGTGCCTTATGGGAGACATAATCAGCTTCATTAGAGAGCATTATTATGGTAAATCTCTGCAAAAACATCTTGTATAACAAGACAACAAGATCAATAAAAAGACTCATCATCATACATGTGTAATATTGGTAAAAGAGAGTAGATGTTAAAGATGTTACTGAGCTCTTTTCATTTCATAGTGTATCTTCAGTGAAGGCCTCTCTCACTATACTCCATCAAGTCATCTACTTTAGAGACAGAATAGATTAATTCCTTCAGATATTTTAAATACATCATGTGCTTTGCGTTTAACTGAGTACTTTAAATCTTATATGCAAATGCAAATGACCAATCAGAACTCATTAATATTTTAGGCAATGCCAGATCATATTTACTACTCTAAAACTTCCATGGGAAAGTAATGATGTAAAACCAGGACTAATAAAGTTTTCTGCCTGGAATCAAATAATCAGTCTAAACACCCAGTTCCCAGCCACTAAAAAGCTCCCAAGCAATATTTTTTCTTCAGTAAGAATGTCATTCATGTACCACCTTATAGATAGAAGTGAAAGTGAATGCATTTTCCATAAGTTCTATGTTTTAAAAGCCTATTTATATAGAATGTTATTTTTAAAAAAGAGTTTTATTTGAGAATTAGGTCGTTCATAATAGATGAAATTTGAATTTTTATTGAGGTTTGTTTAAACACTACAACATATTATTTAAATACAAACTCTAGTTGCTACGAACAATGTTGACTACAAACAGGAAGTTCTACTGTCCTCTGACAAATCCCACATCTGATATCTTGCAGTTTCTGAATCTATAATTTAAAGACGTAAGAAGTAGCGTGTTCATGTGATGGCATTGAACTGGATTCAGCATGGTCTTTTTTGTGAATGGAAATAAATCTCAGTCATAGATGAAACTGGCAATCCAGTTGAGGCCTCTGCTTATAGTAATGGATAGGTATCCAGATGTGGGGGAATTGCCTGAGTTAATCAGTTTCCCCAAATAGAATACATCTGGAAATAAACTGTAGGGATCTGTGGCTCCTTGGAGTCTAAGAGAATAGAGGCAAAATGGAGGCTGTTAAAGCAAAGATGAAGCAAATCTGTGCTGTGTTGCTATTCATTGCAATTTCAATGCACAATATTACAAAAACCCGATGAATGGCTCCTTCAGTTGACATTTCAGCTGTACTCCACATTATCT
Organism: Pseudoxyrhopus heterurus; assembly: GCA_032468235.1. Taxonomy (NCBI): domain Eukaryota; kingdom Metazoa; phylum Chordata; class Lepidosauria; order Squamata; genus Pseudoxyrhopus; species Pseudoxyrhopus heterurus. The sequence continues at coordinate 162,947 of JANHJO010001917.1, read as the reverse complement.
AGCACACAAAGACTCTTCAAAATAACACACTCAATGCTCTAATTACTCCATGCACTTTTTTTCTTTCTTTCTTTCCCATTGTACTGTTGACCAATTGAGCTTGAGCAGCAAAGAATTACAGATTATATTTCTTGGTACCCTCTGGTGATCATCTGGATTTGAGCAGCTAACATGTCACTAACAGATTAATGCTGCTGAAGAAAGTAGAGTTTGGGAAATGGATTTAACTGTTGGGAATGATTGTTGTAGGAGATATAAACTACCCCAAAATATTTTATCAGAAGGTAGGAACCAGAGCTCCTAGAAGCAGTAGTCTCTGGGAAGGGAATCCCTTGCCAGGCAGACTACAGGAGCCAGTCCTTTCAATTCTAATTTCAATTACATAATTGAAGCCAGGCAACTTCAAGACTTCTTACTTTAATGGGCTGACTAACCCATTAAAAAAAGGGTCTGCAGAAGTGGGAATTCCAGTCTCTCTTGTAGCCAAAAAAGGATTGAAGGCAGACAAAGACACCAGGGTTCAAAAACCATTTCAAGCCACACAGTGATGGGATTCAATTTTTTTTACTACCGGTTCTGTGGGCATGACTTGTTGGGCATGGCTATGTAATCGGTCAATCAGAGGTGGTATTTGCTGGTTCTCCGATCCAATCAAAATTATTGCTACCGGTTCTCCCGAACCTGTCAGAACTGGCTGAATAACACCTCTGGAGCCACAGAATTATCGGCATGGAGCATGTCCTTTAAAGCTTTCTCCCTGATGCACATCAACATCCCCTCCATTGTCAGAATACAGCATTCTGAGGGACATTAGGAGAAATATCATTTTATAGCATAGCAACTTAAGCCATGCTTAGGTTGTTTCATCTGTGGAATCCTGAGATTCAAGACATGCACTCAGGAAACAGTGAGTTATCCTCATACTAGGCGAGGAGGCTGTGTGGGTTTGTCCTGTTGTTTGTGTCTAGGTCCCTTTATGGATATCTTCATATCCCCTCTGAATCATTTATCCGAATCCTTGAACTGACTTATGCCCATCTCTTTTCAGTTATCTTTTGACCCAACTATAATCATTGAGCCCTGAGAACAATATGGCTATAAACAACATTATCAGTAATGCCTATTAATCTTGGGTAATTTTACTTTCTCTTGGCTTCATCTCAGCATTCAGACCTGCTGCACTAGTCTCCAACACTGAATTAAAGCAATAGCAGTCATAAAACAAGATAATGGGTGAATCCGTTTGTTTACAATCCCTCTTATTCCTCTGAAAGTTTCCCAAGATTACATATCATTCTGGAAGTAAAGCATCTTTTAAAGTTTATAAGAGATTTAAAAAAAGGAAAGAACATAGAGAAAATTGACCATTCCTTGCATGGTTTAAACCTTGCAACTTTTAAAATATGCAAGATTAAGAACCTTAGACACAAACTCACTATGGCACATTTCAGACTTGATTAATAGAAAGAACTATGTAAGTAAAACCATTGGATGCCACTTTAAAACATAGCTAACAAAATCCAGTCTTGCAACTGAAAATATATTGTCTCAGCACTCCCAAAATGTGGGGTACAAAATATGAATGGTCCCAATTTATTAATTGTATAGGATCTAAATGTGATCTGCTGTATAATTAGACAAGCCGCCAAGCAGCCCAGTATAAAAACAATCTTCATGTTAGACTTCAACTCAGCCTTCTACATTTACATCCTTCCATTTATTTATCTATTCATTTATGCATTCATTATTTCAGTTGATATGCCTCCATCTCAATTTCCTATCTCTGGGCAGGTAAAGACATCATAAAACATGCAAACAATAAAAACCACTCATGTCATCCACCAAAGTTAAACAGATCAGCCAAGAACCCAGCAACATCACCATTGCATATCTCCGCCACATATCTGGCTTCCCTACCTTGCTGACAAATTCATGTCTTTAAGGCATTATAAAAGGTCAGCAGGATCAAGCCAATTTATTGTCTTGGGATATGATGCTCCAAAAGGTAGGTATCACAACAGGAATGATTCTCTTCCTGTGCCCCACTAGATAGCCTTCCCTAATGCATAGAATCCAGACCATGCCTCTCCTCTTAGACCTAATGGGATGGATAGACTGAGGGAATAGTGATCCCTGAAATAACAGAGCTCCATGCCATGAAGGGTTGCACAGTTAACAACAAGTAACTTGAATTAAGCATAGAAGGACACTGGCAACCAATGCAAGTCATGGAACAGAAAATGCCTTGACCAGGAAGCACATATACTGTAATTGCCAATGCCACTGCATTCTGTGTTTCCTGCAGTCCCATGGAAAGCACATTGCAGTAGTCCAGATCTGTTGGGATTTCAAGTAAATATGACCAGGAGTAATTGTCTCAGTCTCTATTAAGTTGGAAAAGTCCGATCTAGCCAGATCTGATCTTGATCCCAACATTAAATGCAAAATAGTGAGTCTTCTAATAGCCAATGAAAGAACGTTCAGACAAGCAGCAGTGTTTCTCGTTTTCAAGCATCAAAGCAAGCTGTCTGTACATAAATTAAAAATGGATTTAAAATGAAAGTAAAAAAAGCAATTATATATAGTAGCCATTTCTCAATCTTTTTTTTCTTATTAAAATCTGAAGCAATAGTAGGGTAGTTAGAAGGCTGTGCTAATAATATTTATCAAAATCCTGCATGAACAAGACAGTGGTGTGCTTTCAGCACAAACAAGATAATTGCAGGATCTAAGCTTATGTTCTGGGGAGGCTTCAGCTATTTCCCCAGAGAAGCTTCCAAGAGAAGAGAGGGCTAGTAAACATAAGCCAACTGCAGATAAGGCTGCCCTTTTCCTGCTTCATGTGATAGGCCTGGTTGTCATGCAGATAGAGTAGTGTTTGTGTTTTCTTTTCTTTATTTTTCTTCTTTTACATTTTCAAGATATATTATATTTCAGTTATTTGTATGAAGCCTAAAGTAGCTTAACAAATGTTATAGGCTGCATGTTACATACTATTTTATACCAGAATTACAACTTGTCCCTGAATTACACAACTAGTACCATCATAAATTTGGAACCAAGAAATAGGGATAAAGGGGCACCTTAATATCACTTTCAAATTATTTAAAACATATCAAGGAAGAAACTTAAGGGCTTCAGCATTAAAGAAAACTTTCCCTTGGCTATACTTTCCATATGCAACATACAAACACAATCCTTCACTCAGTTGCAAATCCTCTTCCCTTATGCATTCAAATGAGAACTGGGTATCTGCCACAGTTTGAACTATCTACTTAAAGTAAGTCACAGGATTTATTTATAACAGAAAATCCTCTTGCATTTCCCTCCCCCCCCCCAAGATAATCAGTGTGCATCAACACACTGGAGAACCTTCATCTTGCAAGGTAGAATGGGTTTATTATCCCAAGAACAGGCAACTTTTCCCCACATTTGTGAAATCTGAAGCAGGATATTGCAATTTTAGAATACATATTAAGTTGAACAAACACTGTGCCACTGAAAAATCTTTAAAATAAATGTGTACTTGTGTTGATCTGTCTCTTTCTTTAATCCAGTTTGTGTGTATGTGCATATGTAAAGATTATTTTTATTGTCCTATATTCTTATGGTCAGTAAAATGTCTTGTAATAGATTAGTTTATAATCAAGATCTCTGCAGAAACTGAAATGGAACCCAATAAAAATTACAGCTCTGCTGTAAATTGTTTTGTGGTTTTGAGGGGGCTTGATCACTGCTGCCTTTATAATTAGATGAGTACTCATGGATGAACAGAAGCATAGCTGACAACCAGAGAATATTGGGATACCCATGTCCTTAAAACCTCCAGAAATCTAGCAGCTATTTTATTTCCTACCCTTAATATTTATGGTACATTCTGTCATCACTGCAGGTCATCTATAAGTAAATAACAACTGCTAGGATTTTAGAATTGAAGATGTAGCATTCCTTAAGTCTCAGATTTTAGTTTAAAAATAGTCCCACATGGTTCTAGTCTGCAAAGAAAGAGAATGAAAAAACAAACATGATATTATCAGACATCATTAAACAAATGAAACCTATGACGTTGGTTGCCAATTGCACATTTGGTTCTTATTTCTATCATGCTTGTGTGTTTCATGGCAGCATCTTTTACTAATAAGGCCTTATAAGATTTTTAAAGTGATTATTTAAAACTTGCATGGATATTTTAAGAAGTTTTCTCTATCCCAACTTAAACATCTAACCAGTAGATAGCAGTTTTACAAAGTTTGTTAAAACAGGTAAAGATATCCTAGTTGTTTGTATTCATAGCTGAACGTCATTGACTATATTCATACAATTTTCATGGCAGTGTTACGGAAGTGGTCTGAAATTCTCTTCACCTGGGTTTTTTTTTCAACTTCCTAGTCTAGCCTAATCTACAGCTATGGTATTATCAGGTGCTTTTCCTATCAAGATTTTGAGATCAACCAAGATTGACTAAGGATTGGTACCTCCATGCTTAAATTCTACTATAATAATCTAAAATCATTTCCTGAAGATAAAGAATAATTATTCCTATTCAGCATTTTCTCATTTAAAATTTAATAAAATTATGATTAACCATTGCACCAGAAATGCTATGGAATCTCTCTCTCTCTCTCTCTCTCTCTCTCTCTCTCTCTCTCTCTCTCTATGTTATCTATCTTTTATATAGCCTGAGCTTACCAAAATAATTTGTTTTGCGATGAAGACATGACAAAGTACGAATCTTTTACTTTTATAATAATAATCTACTTGTCTAATAATATTCAATTTATGCAACTCATATATGTCATCTTCATTATAATGTATATACTCTTTATAAGACATAAAAGAAACAAAAAGAAAAAGCGTGTACTAGCAAATTAGATGCTGTCTATCCCAGTTTTTGATTATTCCTCGAGGGCCTATATATACTATGTGAAAAATACCCCAGCTTTACAATTATATTGAAACATGTGTAATAGATCTATGCTGCAATGCTTACAATTTCACACATATGAAGAAATTATTGTACATAAATACAGCCATTTCACATCTAATAATCTATTTCATTGTTTTAAATATTAGTTTCTACAGAGAGCAAAGCCAACGTTCTTATGTTTCAGAGATTAATTAGAGGGCTGGTAAGCCACTATAAATGGGGCTGGAGAAAGAGCTCATAGGGTTGTTGTCGTGAGAGAAATTGGAAGAGGGGGTAATATGTACATGGCTTTGAGGTCCTGAATAAAGGGCAGTATACAATCGAGACAATAAATAAATTCATCTAACATAACAAACTTTTAGTAAGAATATATATTTGCAAGTAGAGTACATTTACATCTTGCCCCTCCGGTGTGAGGTTGGCCTCAATGCTCCTGAACTTTCCTAAGAGCCTGAAGTCCTGGCTCTGCCACTTAGCTTGGGGGCCCAATGGGGGGGCATCACAGTGGAGGTGGTTGATCAATTAACAAAAGATTTCCCCTCCCCCTCCCTGGCCCGGCCTTCCCCATTGATAATTGGATTGTAGCATTTGCTGGTATTAATTTATGTTTTTAGTATAAATATACACATGAATATCTATCACATGAATATCTATCACATGTATACATGTTTATTTAGCATATGGCAATATATACATTTACATCTCTCTTCCTCTCTCCCTCTCTCTCATGATTGTAGGACGCCCAGTTACCATGTGTAAGATGGACGGCCAATAAATTTTGTACGTAAATAAATAAAAAATCTTGGATGAAAAATGAGACATATATACAACAGTAAAGTCTCACATGCCTCTCCAACTTTTTCTATTTAAAAAAAAAAAATCAAATTTTGAGAGTTTAAAAACTGGCTTGCTTACCACAATGTAACCCAGTCTGAGAGTACTATACAGTCTAAGAATTGGAAGGATTAGAATTTCCATTTCTGCTCAGCTACGAATTCAGATGAAAAACTGTAAATCTTGATTTGCTCAGCCTAAGATGCCACCAGGGTAGATAATAATGATTCCCTCATGAGAAAAGTAATGAAGAATACTGACGCCATGTATGGGATATGCTGTGGCATCTGAAATTCAGTTTATAGTTGCTACTGTCATTACTCCCCGCAAAAGCTAACCATTCTGTATCAGGCAAAGCTGGAGGGGGGGGGGGAATGCAACCTGCATTTTTGGTGGCATTGATTACATTATGTAGTTGACAAATTGCCGGTAAGATAGGAAAGTCTTATTTATAGAATATGACTGCTACATTTTGCCATCCAAGAGCTTGGAAGATCACAGCTGGAGCAGTATAACTGTTAAGATACTATTCTATAAGTGGTTGGAGCAGCACTGAAGAGAAGTCTAAGTGCTTCAGTAACTGAACTTCAGTTGCTTTGGTGTGAGCAGACTGGAGCTAAGGTCAACTTAACCCTTGGGTCACTGACAATATGAAAAGACACCCTCAGGCCAATCGTGGAAGAAACTTGAGGTGTCTGTCATAATGGATTCTTGCTGTAACAATATAAAAACATTTTGGAATTTTCCTCCTTGTATAAAGATCATATGTCATCGCTTATGACTTCATGGCCATGAAATTTTGCTCTCTCATTATAGTTTCGAGGAATTTCAGCTACAGAAGCTGTCTATCAATCTGTGGTTTGAGAGACAAAGAAACAACACTATTAGCACAATGCCATTAGTTGGAATGCTTTTGCAAAGGGCAAACTCCAGAAAACCTGTTGATTGCAGACTGATGACATTATACAAGCCCAAATCCTTAAATAGCTTCCACAGAATAAAATTTGTTCATTTCAGCAAGACTTGTGCCCAGGGACTCTTTCAGCATTGGGCTGAGCATTAAAAATTAATCTCATCCATTCAATAGTGAGGATTATAACCATTTCAGACCTTTGTGGAACCAAACATTAAGTGTTGATTTAAGTAGTTCATGTATGTCATGGAATGAACAAGACAGAAAATAAACAAATAAACAAACAAACAAGCAAGCAAGCAAGCAAGCACACACATATATTTTGGGAGTTGGGCCTGGAGTACCTGTGCAATAAATAGAGGGTCGTTTTAGGTGAAGCTATTAGTAAGCAATTGAGGTATCTCCTTCACCAAGTTTTATGGGGAATCTGGATAGTGTTGCATTCCTTTTGAGTAGTCCCATCACTTATTTCATATTTTTCTTATTGCAGAATATCCATGAAGGGAAAATAGATTAAGGATCACCATCAATTATTATTATCATTATTACAGTATGAGGTATGCTTATGATACTCAATAATATGATCATCCCTAGCTGTGAAAGTCTTGAACCACTGGCTGTGAGGGATTGGGAGGAAAAGAAACACTAAACACTAGCAAGCTGGAACTGCTGCTTGTCCAAAAATCTCCAGGCTATCCAGAAAGATTGTTTTCAGTAATGGTTTGGGATGAGGTTGTTCTTTCCCCTGAATGAGCAAATCCATGGCTTATGGGTCCACTTGGACTAGTAATTCCTGTTTAACCAATGATGAAAATTATGTCTAGAGAGACCTTTGTTCAGGTTCTGTTGGGACACCACTTATAGCCCTATCTGGACTAGGAAGACTAGGCAACAGTAACTCAAGCCTTCTATTCCAATAGCTGGAGCATTACATTGACTGTCTTTGATAATGGAGGTGCCCCGATACACCCATGTGGCACCACTCCTGCGCGAGCTGCACTGGCTCCCAATTGGCTTCTGGGTGCAATTCAAGGTGCTGGTTATGACCTTTAAAGCTCTACATGGCTTAGGACCGGGTTATTTTCGTGACCGCCTTCTACCACCATATGCCTCCCAGCACCCCGTTAGATCTCAGAGTTGGCCTCCTACAGGTCTTGTCGGTTAAACAATGTCGGCTGGTGGGCCCACGTGGGAGAGCCTTCTCTGTGGCTGCACTGACCCTCTGAAACCAACTGCCCCCTGGGATTCGGATCATTCCTGACCTGTTGACCTTCCACTGAGCGGTTAAGATCTGGTTATGCCAACAAGCTTGGGGCTGAGGATTTTATCCGAGACAGGGTTTTTAGAAATCTTATGGGTTTTTCCTTAATGTTTTAACTTTTTTTAATTGAGATGTTGTGAGCCGCCCGGAGTCCTTCGGGAGTAGGGCAGCATATAAATCATTATCATAATAATAATGGAACTTATAAATGTCGAGCAGCCAAAAATTATAACCTGAAGAAATAACACCTATTTTGTAGTCACTGTATTGATTGTTAGTAGTCTTCCAAGACCATTTCAAAGTGGTAGTTATGTATATCCTATAAACTCTATCTATAGTAGCATAGTACCAAATTATAACAGAAACCAACTCACCCAACATGCCATTTAGGGGAGTTCTGTTTAAGGTTTCAGCTCCATGACAAGCTAAAATGTGATAGACCAGAAGACAAGCCTTCTCTATAGTTACACCAGAATTATAGAATGCACTGCTCTGAAATTTGATGTTCAGATTGATACTGAAAACCTTGTTTTTAAACCAAAGTTGGTACTGATTGTTCCATATCCATCTAATAGTAGCAGTCCACACCATATTTTATCTTTTCTGTAGAATTTCATGGTACTTTATTGAGTGCTTTGCTTAAGTGAGGGAACATATCACCAATTGCATTCCCATGTTCAACAAGCCTGGGTATAAAAATTAAAACAAAAACGGAGATTGGCTTGGTTTAGCACAAGGCCTGGATAGTGTGGGACCATCTGAATTCATTGTTTTCTATCCGTCCTACAAGATCTGACAGGATTGGTATATTCCAGTTTCCACCAATAAAATAAAATAAAAAATAATTCCATTTCATGGAACTCAAAGGTGTTTGTCCTGTGGATCAGTGTTCTCCTGGGATCCAGATTGTCCCCATCTTGTCAGTTCTTTCTTCAGGCACTGGGCCACAATGTTCTGTGAATCAATCAAATAGTAGTGGGTTAGGGGAGTTATTTGTCCCTGATGCAGCATGTTTTATTAATATTGCACAATATTGGGAAAAGGAAAGTTAATTATCAAATAACTGAGCCTTCTTCCATTCATTCATTCATTCATTCATTTTCTTTCCATTTTGTTCTAATTAAATCATTTTCCATGATTTTTTAAAACTTTCTTCTGTCACTGGCTTAATTAGCAAAAATAGCTAATCTATGGTTTCAATTATATTGAAACTGCAGTTTCAGTTATCAGTAACATTGGATAAGGATAAAGTTACTAGTCACTAGCATATATTTCTGAAAATTTTTATTTTCTACATTAAGATGGATTCATCTCAGGAGCTGTGATGCAACATAGCTTAGACTGGAATAGAGGAAACAATAGTGGAAACAGTAACAGAATGTTTGCCTATAGACAACTGGAAGGTAAAAGACTGCATGTGACTTTGTTGATTCCAGAACTTTTCATACTGATAAAACAACAAACTCACCATGACTTCTTTATGAGTAGTCCTCCACAATTGAGCCCAAAAGTTCCATTGCTAAACAATGTCACAGTTGTCAAGTGAATCACTAAGTTATTAAATGAATCATATGGTGATTAGGCGAATCTGGCTTCCCATACTGACTTTGCTTGTCAGCTGAGAAGGCTTCAAATGATGATCATGTGAACTAGGATAGCACAAATATGATAGTCATAAATATAATCTATATATCAATTGGGTTTTTTCACATAATCTTTAATACTAAACAGAATATCTTTTCAGAATGTCAGACAGAGTATTTCTTAGTATGCTAGATATTTTGTAGGCAACGTGGAATCTCCATTATGAACTTCAGCCTTTTCTGAGCATTTTCAAAGCACTGTTTGCATTGTGTAATATTAACAAGAAACACTTATACATTTGTATGTTGACAGCACTGTAAAGGCCTAGTCTTCAAAGTTTTCCAGTACAATATAGTTAGTAAAAAAAAAAAGTGCCTATCCACCTTCTGAATATATCAGGGCAAAGGAATCATATTACACCTATTCTTGTTCAGCTGCATTGCCTGCCAGTTTACTTCTAAACATGATCCATGGTATTTCATGTGACCTATAACTTCGTAAGAGGTGTGAAGCCAAATTGCATATCTATAATTCTTTGAGAAGAGTTTTAAAAATACAGAATAGCCACTTAGGTGGATGAAGCTGAAAACATGCAAAGGGAGAGATGATCCTTTTAATCCCTTCTGCTTATGCCAGTTTCCCAATGGAAAAAAATATAAACCCTGTTCCATTTGTCACCATTTGGGAGCAATATGAATTATCTTCCCCATGCTGGTTTTCCATTTCAAATTACAATCCAAGCAAGTCATTTTGTATATAGTTTATACTTTTTCAAAATCTATTAAAAATCCTGTCCTGGTTTAGATCTGTAGTCACTTTTCATCCCCAAGATCTTGAGAAGTCACTTCAACTTCAGACATAAAGTAAAAACATTTTAAATGTTTTAACAGGCTTATGTATTAATCAGATTGCTGTTATTGTTTTGCTGCACAATTGGTTACTTTTCTTTGCAGCACAGTCTAGCGTATATTAATTTATGAAGTGTCTGTAAACATACTCCGTGAAACATGCCTCTATTTTAATGTAACTCAATGGTTCCTATGAAGTACAGTATTTATTAAATTAGCATGTGAGAAAATCTGAAAAGATCAAATCTCATCTTTTATTCCCTGGCACACTCTCAATAGTTAAACATGTTGGCCAAACAGGAAGTGGTCAGTTTTTTAGTACTTTAAAAGCATAATCATTTTGATAGCTTATATATAGTTTATTTCAGAAATAGAGGATATTAGAGAATGAGGAAAGAGGAATCTTTACTAAGAGACTTTGCTTAATAGATCAGATGCCACAATTTTAGATTTTGTTCTTAGCCTAGGTATTCCTAGCATTTCATCGTAAGACAAATGTTTTATCTTACATCTTTTCTGGAATGAATTTTGCCTATATTCTGACTCTCCAGATGAGTACCCCCATCTTGAGTTCTTACTGTTTCCTATTTTTGCCTCAAATAAACTCCTTTATATATCTGCACATATATAGAAATGCATGGTCTATTTTCTATTTTTGTCTTTAAAAAACTCCTTTGGCTGTATGTGTGTGTTTTTACAGCAGACACTGCATAGCTTTTCCAAAGTGTTTTATTAAATTCTACTAGCGGAATACCCGGTTTCGCCAGGGCATAGTGGGGCCTGTAAAACTGATTCCCGCCATATCCAGGTGCGTGTCTGCCGCTGCCTACTCTGTTCTCACTCAGCCCCATTGGGCCCAAAGTGTTTCAGCTGGATATAGTAGGTCATCATGCTGCTGGTGCCAGCGCTGCGCCGCCCGTTGCCGCTCTGGCTCAGGCAGCCCAATGTCATCATGGCAACTCCGTCGCTGCCGCTCGGTCACGCCGGGGAACTCATCGTACAGGGCTAAGGCGTGTCGACAATAGTCCTGCCAGGTGTGGTTGGTGGGTTAATCAGTTAGTGAGGCGGCGGGCCAACCCGTCCCACCGGGTGAAGGCATCCCGTCGCCAGTCCCGCCAGTTCCACTCGCTTGGTCAGTCGGTTACTGAGCGGGTGGGCCAACAATGGTCCTCCTCCACTGTGTCGTCCGTCGCCTTGCCGGTGCCTAATGCTCCTCAGGCAATGTTTTTCTATTGTGTTAATGTCTGATATATGGTGTGGATTCCAGACGGATGAGCTGTATTCGAGGATTGGTCTGGCAAAGGTTTTGTATGCTCTGGTTAG
>JANHJO010001917.1:102420-109640 GCA_032468235.1 Pseudoxyrhopus heterurus | reverse complement strand
GCCTGTACAACATATGGCTGGGAGTAGATCTTCTGTACACTGTTCAGCTCACCTGCACCTGGAATTCCCCCATATTATAGATTGCTGGGAGAATGAAAATCTTCTGTGTTATTATTGCCAAAGTCAACACCGAGGTCTGGAGATAAGGCATGGAAGAGAAAAAGAAAGTAAAAATAGAGGCAGACGAAAAAAAAAAAGTGCTTGAGGCATGGAAAAAGGTCTGTGGTATATAAAAAATGTAAAAACAGAGATGACAAGGGGAGGGGTGTAGAGAGATTGTAGTACTACAAACAGAACAGCCAGCATTATAGAGAACAGAAAAGAAAGTATAATAATGAGACATATGGGACGAGATACTAGGTAGAGCTCAAAAATGGAAGTTCATAAAGACCTATGGCACCAGGAGGGAAAAAGGTGGTAGTTGATACATAGTCGGTCTTTAAAGATCAATGGGATGCAAAGGCAGTAAAAGAAATGTCAAATGTATTTGCAGGAAGAGGAGAATCCTGTGGGATGGAGATATTAAAAGTGGAAGTGGCTGAACAATTGAGAAACCTCTACCTGGAAAACCACAAAGGGGCAGGGAAGACGTGATGAGGGAGAGAGAAAGAGAGAGAGAGAGAGGGAGAGGAAGGGAAGGAGGGAAAGAGGGAGGGAGAGAGAGAAATGTAGAACGCAAAGAGGAAAAGAATAGCTAGAATGGAAAAAGAGGATGAGTTTCAAGGCAGAATGTCCAAATATACACAAGGAGATGCAGAAGAATGATAGAATACCAAAATAAGAAGGGTTTTAATAAACACATCTGAAAAAACACAGTTAATGTACTGCAATCTTATATCTACTTAGCTAGAGCAAGTCCTATTGAAATGAATAGGATTTACGTCTAAACTGACATATATAGGACATGTGGGGTAATTAAATATTAATATCATCCAAGAAAGAATCGTATCATTAGAAATCGTTTTTAAATGATTCTTTAATAATATTAATCAAGCACTTTTTAAAGCAACGGTTTCATTTTATCTTTTTTTTTTTTTAGTGAAGCCGAATACATATATATGCTTTCAGTACAAGGAACATTATAGAATAAGTACTGAGTATGTGAAAAAGAAAAAGTGGGGGAAGGGATTTAAGCAAAGCTGTCAAAAACTATTCTATAAGAAGTATCCTGATAGAAACCATATGCTGCTTCTGTTAGAGCCTTATCAGGTGAAAGGCAAAGATACTGCCAGAGCCTGTAATTTTGTTAGGATGCCTTTGATGAATTGGATTAGGTTATGGAAAAAAAATTTAAGCAGACAGTTCTGGTACGCATGAATACAGGAAGAAAATATTAACTATCAATGGAAAGTTTTTTAAAAATCTCACAAACCAATTAGGCTATAATTGTTGGGGAAAATAGGTTGCTCAAACCAAAGTTATAAGACATTTTAGTAAGAATGTTAGCATAATTATGTTTTTACAATATGCAAAATACAGAACAGGGTTTTTGTGTGTGTGTGTGGGGGGAACCACAATAGTTTTTATTTGCAATAAGCAAATATGCAAGCAGTATTTAGTTACATTTGGAAAGATGACAAATAATTTATTAGACATGGTAACCCAAAGGGTTAAGCGTGGCCTTGGGAGACATGTTTGGAGGAGATGGAAATTCAAGCTCTAAAGATGGAAATTGTCACTGCATATGCCAGGAAGTGATTGACAAGCAGGGCTACAGGAAGTGAAAACTCAGGGAGCTTAACCTGTACTTGGCAAAGCTTCCAGAGCTTACACGCTAAGAAAATGAAAACCATTCATCTCGGTCAGACTGCCAGAAAACAAGGTCTTCTTGTTTGTTTATCTTAATAGCAAATCTTACAAAAAATGCTAGTGGAGCAAAAAAAACCCAACACACACCCACAAGCACACCCACATCCACAATTTTTAATATTAATTGATTAAACATCAGTTATTCAGTTATGTTGTTATTCAAGTCTGTTGACTGTGGTGTATTTATGACATAATAGATGATAAACGTATTAGATTAGAAGTCAAGAATAATTTCTGGTTCTGAATGGTGCATGATAGCTTAAAATATAACATGTTTTATATAGTTAGCACATTAAAATAAGTTGGAGGAAAGTACATCTTTTTCTTTCCCTCTCCCGTGTCTGATGTTTGTGTGTATCTGTGCCTGCATAAATGCACAAACATACAAGAGTATAAATATTTCTGCACCAGTATGTTTGTGCGTTTATGCATGCAAGTTGCAGTTATTAGAAGATTATTTTATTCATTCCTGGTACCTGCCTTCCCCCTCTCTCTGTTGCTGACACACCTATAGGTTGTTGTTTTTTTTAAACAAAAGCAAGATGTTTGTCTGTAAACAATTCACAGTCAGCAGAGCGGCCTGAACCAATCATTGTCTGCTTCTGGTGCCAGGAGTATATAAAATAAACTGCATCATCTGACAACAGCAATAAGGAGAGTGTTGTGTTTTCCCAATAGTTGGAAATGAGTTTAACATGTGTGGAAAGGAAGAGACTTACATTTGTGTTGTTGTAAGACATGTAGCACAGGCCTGGGTAGCGGAAGAAGTCGGCTCCAGCTTGTCTATAGTGAAAGACGAAACACGGTTACACATCTGGTGAGAAAGAACAGTTCTTTTGCTGAGACATACTCTCTCTCTCTCTCTCTCTCTCTCTCTCTCTCTCTCTCTCTCTCTCTCTCTGTCTCCCCCCCCTTTCTCTCTCTCTCTCTCTTTGCTGAGGCTTTGAAAGAAACTATTTTGGTAGAAACAAAACCATGGAGTTAAAGAAGCCTAACAGCAAAACTCAGACTACTAAACTTCTAGATTTAACAATGAAAAAAATAAAACTTGTAGCACTATGAAAAATAGGATGAAGCTATGTTCAGAGAATGATTTTTGAGAAAAAAATATGAATCAGGCTATATTTTTATTTTATTATCTAAAATCAAAGGGTAGTAGTATTCTTGCAAAATGCAAAGGTTAACTGTGCTCTAGCAAAAAAAAAATTCACTTTCAGCATTCAAATCATGCAAAGATACTTTATGCGGAATAGAGTAGAATAGAGTGATTTAATTACATCTCCAGAAAATATATGCATGCCTCAGTGGGTACATATACTCTCATTTGGGGGGGGGGGTGTTTATTAAATAAATATTAAGGTGTGCTCATGTACAAGAATAATTATTGGCTTCCACAAAAATGGTTATCCTCATGGTTAAATATATCACATAATAGAGAATTGAATTTCTAAAATTCTATTGATAGATCAAATGCTTCTTATCCTAAATAACTATTAATAAATGTTTAGGAATGATAGGAATGTCTCTTTTCCAATTCATACAGCATTATAATTTAATTAGAAAATTGCAACAATGTTTTCAGATTCATCAGGTTATAAGAAGACACATTGTTTTCATACAGTACAATATTCCATTAATTGCATATATTTTTATGCATTTTATAATTGTTAGAGAAACAATATAAACAACATTTATATCTTTGTATATAATGTTCAAAAGACAGTTTTTTCTCCACTCATGAGTTTGTGGTCCAAGAGAGGGCACATGAAAACCATCCTGGCCACAGAACTACTTTCCTGTGCAGTTATATACTTGCACACATACTCGTGAGAAAACAAAAGTTATAGTGGTTTTTTCATATATAAGCTAGATACTTGTGGTTTTAAGAGTATGTATCATAATTACTTTCATTCTTGTAGAATTAAACCATAACTGATGATAAAAGCCAAAGGTTAAGTATGTTGTGGAAGTAAAATGTTGCAGTTTACCCCAACAGCCCTTCTTAAAAACTGGGATGAGCTTTTCTCAATAGTTGTTATAAGACTTATGCTTAAGTGCAAAATGGCAAATTCATGGAAACATTAACAAAGGCAGGAAAGCCAGCTTTAGTTCCTGAGTTAAGTGTGTATTGTAGAATGTCTGAACCTGGAACTATTTAAGACTGTGGTTCTTAGAACTTGATGAACATTACCCGTTTGAGATGCGGTTAAAACAAAAGTTGATGGGAAATCATAGTCCCGAGATAGAACATGTGTAGATTCCTATCAAACTCTTTCATCATAAGAACTGTGCATTTGGAAAGTGACAATGCTTTCATCAAAGTCTTACCACCCACTCAGTTGTATAATGAAAATATTTCAGATTGTTACTGCGTTAAAGTATTAACAGCAAGTCATAAATTGTATGATGTCAATCTAGTACAGTATATACTACATATATACTGTATATAGTACAGTGTGTTTGTGTGATATTTACATACAAAAATTAAAAAGATTGAATGATAATATTCCATAAATGTCCCAAATCCCTATCACAGGTGTGCTACGTGATCAGGCATTCACATGGTGCAGTATTAAGGCATGTTGTCATATCATATCATTTTATAATTATATCATTTTATTATAATATAGCACAATATAATTTTCTAATTTAAACATTGCCACACTTTAAAAAAATTACACTCCTGTATTTCTTAAGTCATGTAAGTTGAGACATCCAAGTGCTATAATCATGTTTTCCTTAGGCCATTTTATTCATGATTCTATAAACCCATCCATGATAGAAAGTGCTTGTAATGGATGATTTTTCTATTTTTATTTTCATTTATTTCAGCTTATCAGTGAATTATGTGGTGATTCTCCTCTCTGTTGCTTATTTTGAAAATTATTCAAAATAGAAAAAGTTACTGATGTATGAGAAATGCCTTGTTGCCCCTAATGCTATTGAATTAATAATGATAACACTCTAAAAAAGTAACCCTCTGCTTCTTAACTTCAGTGTGGTAGCTTACCTAATTTCTAGACCTACCACTGAAGTAGAGAACTGATTTGGGACCACAGCATCCTTTACTCTTTGCAGTGTTGGTAGAGCTGCTGGAAATTACAATTCAGCTTTGTGTAGAGGTCAGAAAAACAACTTTAACCGTATTTAGGAAAAAGCTCTCAAAAAAATCCTACTAGCAGCTTTTGAAACTGTCTCATTTGCACAAGTAGCTTTCTATGCCGTGTAAGTTATGTGTGGGTGGAACAGACAATAATAGTCAAGAGAGTTAAAGGTGTCACGATATAAGCATTTTTTTCATGTGTTCTTTCCACATATTTTATTCTTTTGACCTACTATTATCTCTGGTTGAATCGGCATTGTGAGTTTTTGAAACAAATGTTAATTTTTTTTTCAAAGCTACGCTTAATCTTGTTCACAACGTTTTGTTATTTAAAAAAAAAAAAATTATTCCACCTACTATTTGAAGTGATACAATCGAGCAAGACCTATACTGCATGGTTCTTTTAATTGTACAGTTTGGTTCTAAGAGTATGCCCTACTGGCATTTTTTTACAGAAGTATGCATCAGCTTCCTGGAGTGTGTAGTCACCTGCAGGACACACACTGCACTCCTGCTTAAGAGTTGAAAATCCAAATTGCAGAGAGGCATTAAGGCTAGAGGCAGACATAATTTTTCCAGAGAGATAAAAGTAATAGGATGGAGCTATTGTTTCATGTGTTCCACACACAAATATTTTTCATTTGTCCCACCGCTTTCCCTGATCAAATGAGTTTCATAGGTTTTTGAAACAGATACTATTTTTTCTGAGTATTAATGAATGTATGACAAATGCGTTGTTGCCAGTGACATTAGCCAACTGATATCACTCCGAAGAAACTATAATCAGTCTCCTTTGTTAGGTCAATAGCCTTCATACTTCCTGGAATACTATTAATGCTGCCCCTTTTCTGCTTTACATCACTTTTATTTAGCTATAAAGAACCTTGTGGCCATTCCTTTCTCATATAGCTATATTAGGTGTCAGGAAGAAAGATGCAGAAATAAGCTAAGATTATTGTGGATTTTTTTTCCACATCTGTCAAGCTTTAGAGAAAAGAGCATCCATGGCTTTTGAATTTCTGGACAAGTTAGTTAAGCATGCTTAATTCTTAACCTTTGGTTTAAATTAAGTTGGCTTCCAAAGCATATGTTTTTACAGTCCAGAGGTGGGAAATTTACATTATTTAAATGTTCCTGAATTACATGCTCGGGATCCAAAAAGATCTTGACAGACTTGAACAATGGTCCCTATCCAACAAAATGAAATTTAATGTGGAAAAAAGCAAGGTTTTACACCTGGGCAGAAGAAACAGAAGGTACAAGTACAGATTGGGAGAAACCTGGATCAAAAACAGTAACTGTGAGTGGGACCTTGGAGTCCTAGTGGACAATCCCTTAAACATGAGTCAGCAGTGTGCGGCGGCAGCCAAAAAAGCTAACGCAATCCTTGATTGTATAAACAGAGGCACAGAATCAAAATTACGTGAAGTATTAGTACTGCTTTATAAAGCCTTAGTAAGACCACATCTGGAATACTGCATCCAGTTTTGGTCACCACATTATAAAAAAGATGTTGAGATTTTGGCAAAAGTGCAAAGAAGAGCAACTAAGATGATTAAAGGCCTGGAGACTAAAACATATGAAGAACGGTTGCAGGATTTGAGTTTGGCTAGTCTAGAGAAAAGAAGGACTGGGGGGGACATGATAGCAGTATTCCAGTGTTTGTGAGCCTGCCACAAGAGGAGGGAATCAATTTATTTTCCAAACCAACAGTGGGCAAGGCAAGAAGCAATGGATGGAAACTAATCAAGGAGAGAAGCAACCTGGAATGAAGGAGAAACTTCCTAACAGCGAGGACAATTAATTAGTGGAACAGCTTGCCTTCAGAAGTTATGGGTGCTTCATTACTGGAGGTTTTTAAAAAGCGACTGTACAGTCACTTGTCTGAAATGGTATAGGGTCTCCTGCTTGAGCAAGGGGGATGGACTAGAAGACCTCCAAGGTCCCTTCCAACTCTAGTCTGACTGATAGATTGAATCCCTCACTTTTGTATTACAACGTAGATTCAGCCAGTGACTGAAAAACATCTCGAGACCTAGCTTGTGCAGTGATAAAGAAGTTAGCATTGGCAACTAGGAGACTGAGATTCAAGAATATCTATAGGCAAAGAGGTTCACTGTATGACTTTGGACAAGATATGTCTCTGTCTCAGACTTATTGCAAAAAAAAAAGAGGGCTTGCCAATCTGCAGGTATAATTTAAAACTTCCAAATAAATAAACAAACTTATGTTGCTGTCTTAAGGCTGTTTCATCTTTACAAATTGTTTTATATATAATGCAAGGTATATCTTTGTATTGAGGACTATC
>JANHJO010001917.1:74183-85383 GCA_032468235.1 Pseudoxyrhopus heterurus | reverse complement strand
ATGCACCAAAGACAAATTCCTTGTGTGTCCATTCACACTTGGCCAATAAAGGATTCTGATTCTGATTCTGATTCTGAAAAAGGATTGGATGACTTCTGACTTCCTGCCAGCTTCCCCTGTGGATTTCCATGTGTGAATTTGGCAGGGACCACCAGAAATTTCCCCACCCTTCTGGGGTAACACCAAAGGTTTGGGAGCTTTTGGTCTGGAGGGCTTTGATCTCATTTATTTTCCTTGGATTTTAGAGGAGAGCAAATGAATAAAAGACACGTTCTTGATTTTTTTTTTTAACTGATATGTAAATTCTATAAGAAAATGAATATAAGTAATGTAAATTAGACATGAAAAGTCCCAGAAGTGATTCTAAAAATAATCTAGCACATGCATCTTTATAGGAAAGATTTAAATGTGGGAGGCAGGGCAAAGAAGAGAGAAATTAGGAGGTAGATGGTTCGTAATACTGCACGCAAGTCAGTTTCAGAGGCAGATCACTTGGTTAGCTTTGGCAGACCTTAATCTAATCTTTATCTCAGCTTTGGAAGCCACTATTTTACTTAGAAGCTTCCACGCTGCCACATTTTGGTGCCTGGGAAATTTGGGAGGGGGGAACGCTGACACTTTAATTTTTTTTCTTTCTAACCCAGTTCTTCTCTCTTCTTCAGCTCCATGCAAAGAAACCAAGCATTGTTTTGCATGGTGGGCGAGCAGTAACTAAGCAAGGAGAATTTTCTGTGGGGGTAAATTTTAGTTTTGACTTGTTCAGAATGGAGTGGGTGTGCTGCATCTTATCTTTTTGCATCTTATGTCAGATGAAACAGCCAGAACCACTTGTGAAGAGCTAAAATCAGGAACTTTGTTTTCTACCGCCTAGATTACAAGAATCTCTCCAGGCTGCTTGCTTTCTCCTGGAAATGACCAGATAAGACTTCATGGATCTTGGGGGGTCAAGTCAAGCTTATGCCTCTTGTGGCTGTACAAGGACTCCAAGCTTGGCCCTTGCTTGGCTCCCTCTTCCAGCCTAGCTGGCAGTTTTCCAACAGGTTCTTGTCTTTCCAGCTTCACACATGTCTTGTTTCCTGTCTCTCACGCATATATATTCCTGTGGTAGGAAAAAGGAGATTCTCTTACTGATGGATCCATTTAATCACTGGAGGTATTTAAATGCCAGAGGCTGAGGCAGAAGACCTGCAAACGTTTTCAATCATGTCGAAACAGCTGCATTTCACACCATGACTTTGCCACTCTCATACATGATCGCAGTCAGTTTGATCATAGGAAGCCCCATTATTACGCACAATAATTCCCATATTGAGATTTGTGTGTCAGACACCTGTGAGTAACATTATGCTAACGATCCTTCACTTGTTGTTCTGCAGATGGGTTGGACCTCAATCTTAATTTCAGATTCCACTTGCTATTTTTGAAACCCTATTTCTAGCATCCTGTGTAAAGTAGGAAGAAGATATAATAGCGTTCACCAGGCGAAGTGAAGGAGTCTCTGTTTATTGCTTTTGTCAGTGTTGAGTATGTTTGCTGATGGCTTCGGCTCACTGAGAGTTGGGTGAAGCTGTGCAGAACGCAATAAAGGGGATGTTATTGTCTTGTCCAGCAGATAACCTACCTTTAATGTGCTATGCTAAGATTGTTTGAAGCTGCGTCTACCCAAGTAGCATCTGAATCAGGGCAGGAAGAAGTCCATAAATCATTGTTCAAAGTTGAACGTAATGATTTGGAGAGGCAGAGAGAAAATAGGGGAGTTTCTCGCCCACAGCAGTTACAGAAAAGGAGATTGAGGTGGATGGATTT
Source organism: Pseudoxyrhopus heterurus (assembly GCA_032468235.1). Lineage (NCBI taxonomy): Eukaryota > Metazoa > Chordata > Lepidosauria > Squamata > Pseudoxyrhopus > Pseudoxyrhopus heterurus. The sequence continues at coordinate 83,577 of JANHJO010001917.1, read as the reverse complement.
GAACTGGAGAAATGAGATTTGGGATGAGGCAAAATAAAACCTCAACTGGCTAAAATTGCAGTGGGGCTGAGTTAGGAAGAAGACAGAAATGGAACATAGTGTGTCAGGTCTCCTGACTGGGATATGGCAAAAGAAACGCAACAGATCAGTTCTTTCTGAATTTCACTGACTCCCAATTAATTCATATCCTCAGTTCAAGGTGGTCTGAAGCCCTTTGAAATTGTGGATTCTGAAGGAACTTCCTATATCTTCCAACCCTTCATTTGAGAGGTCACCGGGTGCTTTCACCCGGATTGTGTCAAGTAGTTACCCTGAAGCAGATCTTTTCAATGATGGCTCCCTAACATGGAGCTACACCTGCCAAATTTTTAATTACCGTATATACTGGAGTATAAGCCGAGTTTTTCAGCCCTCAAAAAGGGCTAAAAAAACCACCCTCGGCTTATACTTGAGTCAACTAATTTTCGGGGCTAAATTGATGCCTCTGTGGAGGCATCAATTTAGCCCCGAAAATCAGCTGATTTGAGGCCGAAAACGGCCTGATTTTGGCCCAAAAACGGCCGATTTTCGGTCCAAAATCGGCCATCTAAATCAGCTGATTTTCGGGCCTAAATTTATGCCTGCGCAGGGGCACTGCGCAGGCATAAATTTAGACTTGAAAATGGGCCGATTTTCGCCGGGAAACGGGCCCGTTTTCAAGCCTAAAGGGGTGGGGGAGTAGCTCACTGCCTCCCCACCCTTTTAGGCTTTGAAACGGGCCGATTTTCGCCAGGAAAACGGACCATTTCCTGGCGAAAATCGGCTCATTTTCAAGCCTAAAGGGGTGGGGGTGTAGCTCGCTGCCTCCCCACCAATTTAGGCTTGAAAACGGGTGATTTGGGCCTGAAAATCGGCCCGTTTTCAAGCCTAAATTGATGCCTGCGCTGTGCAGGCATCAATTTAGGCCCGAAAATCAGCTGATTTGTGTAAGCCGACCGAGTATAAGCGCTGATCGGCTTATACTCGGGTCAATAATTTTACCCAGGTTTCCTGGGTAAAATTAGGACCTCGGCTTATACTCAGGTCGGCTTATACTCGAGTATATACGGTATATCTAAATAGTATTAAATTTAAGGCACTTTAAAGCCAATTTGGAAATGAACTCTATATGTTGTAAAATCTTAATTTTGGTTTTATTTTTTATTTAACATTCTTAATATATTCAATCAAAAAAGCAATCTTTAAAAAAATTAAAAAGTAATAGAAAAAAATTAAAATTAAAAATTAATAGAATTCAAAAAAGAAAAAAGAAAGAAAAGAAACTTCTGTTTTATTTAAATCAATAGCATTTAAGTAGTTATCCATATTGCACTCTTACCTTGCTTTTTCCCTCTAACAGTTTTTCATAATAAAATTGAGTAATTTGTAAGAATACAAATTAAGAAAGAAAAAGGAGAAAAAATGAAAAATATGTTTTAACCCAAGGTTATCACTTTATTAAAATGAAATTAATTTAGAGACTCAATGCATTTTTTTTCAAAGCCACAAATTCAGCAGCTATATGCTGGGATTGAGAAAATAACAGACATTCTTCAAATTTCATTTAACTTCACTAGACTCTTTGAAGCAAGTTGGAATATTACAGAGTTCTCAGTGACCTATCACGACATTTTTCCCCTTTGTGGAGCTGGGGTGGGTGTGGCCTGTGTGTGACACATCTGGCCGCCAGTTTGACACCCCCATAAGGAATTTCTATGGGATTCTATATTATTATTATTGTTGTTGTTGTTGTTGTTGTTGTTATTGTTATTAATTTAATTGGGTTCTGTTGGATATGTTGAATCTTGATTTATCTGAATAGTTACTCTCTATTCATATGGTCGTCTGTATGAAAAACTAGCATCACAGGCATTTTCTTTTGGATTGGATGTTTCTCAGGTCAAGAGGCTCAAAATGTAAAACCAAATCCTAACACAAAAGCTGATATTTTAAAATATCATCTAACTAATTTTTGGCACCAATGAATTCAGATTCGTAACTAGCTGCTACATGAATTTAATTGATTGAAGAGAATTTTTCTTTCAGGAGCACAAGCTGCCATGCCAAATGAGGTAATATACTGTTTGTTTTTATATTTCTATCCTATCCGTTATTTGTGGATATGCAGAACTTTCCAAGACACTGAAACAGTAACCAGATTCTGGATGGCTTACTTTCAGTAGAGTGTAGGGTTCAATTTAACACCATGGAATTGTAGTAGCTACTCAGTGTAGCTACAGTAAGTGGTAACGGCAGCAATTTTGAATAAAATATGATAGAGATCAGAACCAAGTATTGGTAATGCTTGTCACTTAAACCAGAAGTGACTGTATAAGATACTTCAATTAATACATGAAACTAAGCATTATTTTTTTGTTTCATATTTTGTGATAATGGCCTGTTTACCTTTCTATTTCAATTTTTTTCAGATATCTGGTCTGCAGTCCTTATAACACATAAGATTCTATTTCTTTGTAGATAGAACTTATCTCTCTATTGTAGGTTTCTTTAACTGCAGGCTTGGGGCAGTGAAATCTGAAATCTTGTTTTAGGGGAGTCTGACCGCTGAGAGGATATTAGTGTATCTCCTTTCTGTAGAGGCAAAATATGTTTGAGGGAGACTATAGGAAAAGTCAAAGGGGTACTTGTCGTTAACTATGTTCCATACTTCTGTCTTCCTTTAGACTGGAAAAATTGTGAGCCAATCTCTAAAATGAGGGTTGGGGAGAATTATTTATTTTTTAATCCCGCCTTTATTATTTTTATAAATAATTCAAGGTAGCAAACATGCCTGATACTTCTTCCTTCTCCTCCTCTTATTTTTCCCACAACAACCACCATCCTGGGAGATGGATTGGGTTGAGACAGTGTGCCTGGCCCAAAGTCACCTGAATAGATTTAAAAATTTATTTTAATTATGATATATTTTAAAAAGTAACATGGATCAAACCCTTTCAGAGGCTTTTTTCAATTGAGTTTTATAAGGTTGATGTTTCCTGTTTGGTAAGAAAATATATCAAATATATCAAATACACAGTGGGTTTGGGTATGTTTTAATTAATTTTGCAAGTCTGTGTATAGTTTTGTGTTTTACTTGGAGAGGTTTGGGAGGAATCTGATATAGTTTGACATTTGAAGACCCTGGCATATTGATCTGTGCCATAATACTTCTTAAGTTCCCACTATTTTGCTTGCCATATTCTCCTATTATTTATTAACATATATTTAGCTGTAATCCACCAATGCACTTCTGTTTCATTTAAATCAATAGCATTTAAGTAGTTATCCGTATTGAATTCTTACCTTGCTTTCTCCCTCTTAACAGTTTTTCATAATAATATTGAATTTGGACAGTCTTTAATCCAAGCATGCACTGAAGCTACAAATTTCTTTTCAATTTGTTATATTATCATGGCTACTTACATCGGTTGGACTGAAACTGGAGTAAATTTCAGATCACCCAGTCAGACATCGAGCTTACAGTCTGAGACTTGCTAGTTCTTGCCGTGTTAATATTATCCACCAGATGTCATTTTTAGGTTAGCATCATTGAACAAGAATTTAAAAACAGATTCAGAAAATCGTCCTGCAATGGAGAGAAGCAGATACTTGGCAAATTATTATATTACAAAGGCAATGAAATTATTAAATTGATTTCTACAAATCAGGATTCTCTGTTATCTATACACATTTTTCGTCAATTTATAACAACTTAAACATAGTAAGTATACAGGTACTCCTCAACTTACAGCAGTTTATTTAGTGACCGTTGGAACTTACAATGGCACTGAAAATAGTGACTATGGCCGTTTTTCACAGTTATGATCATTGCAGCATCCCCATGGTCAGAAGTTATGATTGTTGCAGCATCCCCATTTAATCAAAATTCAGATTCTTGGCAACTGACACATATTTATGACGGTTGCAGTGTTCAGGATCTTCTGAGAAGCAAAGCCAATGGAGAACTCAGATTCACTTAACAACCATGTTACTAATTTAACTGCAGTGATTCATTTAACAAATGCGGCAAGAAAAAAATGGGACAAATTCACTTAACAAATTTCTCACTTAACAACATAAATTTTGGGCTGAATTGTGGTCGTACATTGAGGACTACCTGTACTTTATCTTCATTAATGTCTTCATAATCTGCTCTGATTTCTTTAATATCACATTGTTTTTTTTATGATGATCAGTATCTTTTCCTTATGTAGTTTTGGAATGATTATGTAAAAATTATCTTCCTTATGAGTCCCCATTATTATTTGCATACTGGGAAACTACTTAGAAAATCTATAACTGAAACAGTCTCCTAAGCATGTCTTAAGTTACCCCAGGTACATTTCGCATCTCATGTTTTTACAGTTCTGTACTTTCATATTCTGACTATCCAATCTGATGGTCTTTCTTGTCTGATACCTTTTTTATATTGCAGTTTAATTTTAATTATGTTGGCCAATAAAAGATATCAAATAGTTTGGTATCATCATGGAAACTTCCCATACATTTTGCAATCCTTATTTTTTTTTTCTCCATCCTTGTATGATCTGCATAATAATAATTATTTTTTTACTGGTTTTCCTTTGAAGTATTTTTCATATTCATGCTTTGTTTGACACTTATCCAAGTTATATGGATTTAATCTCTTTTAATCCTTCCTTATAATGCAATTCATCCATTACCTTTCCCCAGTTGTTTGGAATCTTTGAATTTTTTCACTGCTGTTCCAAAATAATTGCTAGTTTTACAGCTAATTTCCTTGATAACTCCTGTAGATTTATCCTGTAGATCACTGTTTTGAGATTATACACTATGTTTAATATTATTTCTTTTGGAGGATTATTTTACTAAATTCTACTCCTTGCCACTTCCATAGCCTTTATATTAGTTTATTATTGTATTGATATTATTTATTGTATGTGTGTGAGAATATGTAATCTCTACCTGGGTGGGTTATCTACAGTTTTGGTTCTAGATAGTTACAGACATTAATACCATTTTGGCGATAGCGAGTACAACACTATGTAATTGGGGGCTATACACAAGAATATCAGTATCAAATATTTATTTCAGCCAATGACCAGTCGATAAAACATTTGGATGCATAAAATTGACATGGATTAGCTAGTTAAGTAACAGATTTTTCAGTCAAACTGCTGTGCATCTTACATATTAGATGACAGAATTCGCCAACACATTAGCAAACAGAGTCATTTTAATTTGAGAGTAAGAGATTTAAACAGAACTGATCAGATTGGCCAGGATATTTAATTAGGTATGGAATTAGCAATTCATGGAGAGTGTTGGCATAAAATGGACAATACAGTAAGGCATATTTGGAGATGTTTATGACTCCTTCACTATATGAGCAGAGTCTGGATTTAATGGAATCCCTTTATATCTCCGGTCTAAAAATCCTGACAGAAGTCCATTGAACTATGCTAAGTTTAGGGATGTCCTGAATTTTAAAAAAGGGCTTTGGTTTAAACATGTAGCAGGTGGGTAAGGAGTGCAAGGCGTTCTAAAAATTAGACTTTGTGGAGAGACATCAAGGCTGTTTGAATATCAATATCCTTGAAACATTGCTTAATTTTCTCTGCTGTATGTTCTGGTACCAACATGCACCCTTGGGTTAAGGCAAAACAAAAAAAAAGTTCCAGTTTTTCATATATCACCAGAGTTCCTAGGAGGAAATGAATTTATCAGAAGGGACTTGAGGAGTTAGATTGTCCAGAGAGAAGAGTAGTTTAGTCCATTATGGGAAAATATGTTTCCAGACACTAAATCCAGTCTTACAAAGTATAAATGCCACCTTTGTAATGTAGCAATAGCATTTAGTAATAGCAATAGCATTTAGACATATACTGCTTCATAATGCTTTATAGCCCTCTCTAAACAGTTTACACTACAGAGTCAGCATATTGCCCCCAACAAACTGGGACCTCATTTTACCGACCTTGGAAAGATGGAAGGCTAAGTCAAGCTTGATCCAGACTGGATCGAATTCCTGACTGCAGGCAGATTCAACCTGCAATATTGCAATTCTAAACACTGTGTCACATGGCAATGTAGAATCACATTTGAGACACAGCATGGGACTTGGAATAAGATCCTAAGAAACCTGTTCTGTACTCTTTCTAGTGAGACAGAAGACCTGAGTGAGGCTATCTGTGCATGAAATAATAATTGAAAATCTTGTCTAGGATTCTCAGCAAGTGGGAACTAAAAATAACTATGGCTGCACAATAAGTGTTGTTTGATGATATGAGTTGACATATGTGTTTGTTACTTCATATCTTACATTTTGGGCATATTAAATATTTTACCATCATTTAAAAATAAATAGGGGTTAAGATATATTTTCTTTTAAAATTATACCAAAGTAGAAGAAAATACAGTGTTATGCTCCAACTGAAATACTGAATGTACAAAATCTCTTTCTTAAAGGTACATACTCTAGCATGTGTACCTTAAAATTGCAAGGTCAGTATTCTTACCTTTTTCAGAACACAAACTGTGTGTGTTTCAGAAGTTGTTAACACTTCTCCTGGATCCTAAAATAAGCTGTAGATCATATTAGTTTATATAAACAGATGCATGGAAGATTTGAGAACAGGACTGTTTTGGTTACTATCTTGGGGGCATTGAAGTTAAGCGGCAACAAAATTAAACTGTATCTTAACAGGTACTGTTTACGGGCAAGGCATTAGTTAAAAGGCTGAAGAGGAATAGTTACCAGCCAAGCCTTCAACTGAAGCTATATATGAAGTTTTGTTTTTTTGGGGTGTGTATGTGTGTGTTTTTGAATTATAGATATTTTAATCAAGTTCTTCACTATATTAATGTACATTGATGAATAAGCCTATGTGTATATGTGTTCCCTTCTCTGCTTATATACCTTAAACGTTTGACTGGATTATTAAGATTACTAAAAAGTAATCTAGAAATCTAGATTACTTTTTACTAGACTACTCTAGAAATCTAAAAGCAACCTAGAACTAAGAAGAAATTTCTTGATAGTTAGAACAATGAATCAGTGGAACAACTTGCCTCCAGAAGTTGTGAATGCTCCAACTCTGGACGTTTTAAAGAAGAGATTGGACAACCATTTGTCTGAAATATTATAGGGTCCTACCTGAGTAGGGGGTTGGACTAGAAGACCTCCAAAGTTCCTTCCAACTTTGTTAATCTATATTTTAATCCAAAACAGGAGAATAAAACTTCTCTTTACTACCCCTGCCTAGTATTTCAGACGATATTGCATTAAAAAGTTCAGGTTTCAACTCTTAATCAAAGACTTCGTAAAATGATTATATGTAACCAAAATTAGGTTTCCCTGCCTCATATATATCAGCTATGAAATGATGATGATAGTGTTTATAATCCTGCTATGTACTTATGTAGTCAAATAATATTGCCAGCTCATAATTATGGCTTCCTGAAAAATTCTTCTGATGTGTAGTTAAAACTTCAAGTGCTCTTTCCAACCTCTTAAACTGCATGGATTCCTTAAGTTGCATTTATAATACAATTATGCATTTTTAGGCTGACCAGGGGAATGAACCTAAATTTTAAGCTTAGTGTTTTTATAACAAAGTGGGAAGAAGCAGCCTTTTTTTAAATAAATACTCTTCCCCAGAATGAGATACTTAATTCCATTAGCATGCCTTAATATTTCTACATCCATTTCCTCATCTTTAGAAAACATCCTAAATATACAAATTAATCTACCTGCTATTCTACTTCATTTTTCCTATCAGACACAATTACATTGGTCTTTTGTGCATTTATTTTCAGATCCTGACTCCTAGCTGCATTATACATTCTATCTAACATTCACTGGAAATCATTCAGGTTCACAGACAACAACACAGCTTTGCCTGCATATAAAAGACACACATTCATGTCCTTAATCAATATACCTCTGCCATTACTAAAAGCATTCCTTATACATTTATTTATAAACACCTTTAAAAAAATAAAGAGGAATTATCACCTATCATTGTCTGAATCCCCTGCTAGGTGTTGAATCATTCACTAAGTGTTCCGTTTATTCTCAACTTCATTTATTTAAATCACATTTCCTACTATTCCACATAGAACAAGGGTGTCAAACTCACAGCATCATGGCAGCATCACATGACGTATTGTGATTTTCCCCCTTCACTGAAGCGGGTGTGGGCGTGGCCAGCACATGACACATCTGGCCCGCGAGCCGCAAGTTTGACAGCCCTGATATAGAATAGTGCATATTGACCATTAATTCATTTATTTGTCCTAAATCTTATAGTGAAGCCAGTGTCCCTTTCTTTAATTGTATACATCTTGCATAATTTTTCTTTCAACAACACCTGAGGTACTTTGTAAGATTAAATATGGGAATATAGGAAGCTGTGCATTGGACCATTTTGTCTTCTGTTCTTTTTTCCAGTGTTGTTCCTTTCAGCTTCACTGTGCCTTGGCCCAGTCCCACCTTCACAAAACAAAGTGGCAAGCAAAATTAAATGTCCATGACTGGTAGATCAGAGGTATGATAAGTTACTTGGAAGATTAGATCAGTTTATTTTCATCTGATGACAATGAAATGCCTGTGTGTGATAGGTTAAGTCTAAATATTGTTTATGAAAAATAATAAGATTGGTTCTTGATTTACATTTAAAAAAACCCTCCTTTAATTCAATTTATTTAGTAGAGACATTGATTCAGAATATAAAGTAACTATCCTGCTTATATACTATTAAGTTAACAACTAAACTTGTGGTTATTTAAGAAAAAGCTTTATTTGTAGTTCCAAAAATATACACCTGATTTCAATTAATAATCAAGTTTTAATATTTTATAAGAAGTTAAAATATTTAATATGTAAATATATTATATTAAAATATAACCTTTTAAAAAAAATCTGTTTTTTTAAATGTGATATTGCTTGTTTTGGCTGGCAGTTAGTGTCCAGTGATTCAGAAGATACTTTTTCCAGTATTCCCGGAATCCTTGTTTGGTCTTGGAATCTCATGTATAAGATCCATGTTTTCTGCCATAGAGACCTGGTTATTCAGTCCTGAATATGCAAATGTCAATAGCAATTTTAGCTGGTGTAATATTCCATTAACTTATATTGTGTTCTATACAATTAGATTTTCCTTTCTTTTCCAAGAGAAGTAAGCCCTCTGGTTACAACTATACATGGAATTAGTGTTAGTTTTCCAATCCTAAAAAAGGACTATGCATATTAAAAAGTCTTGAAAGTTCTTTGGTGATTTATAGCTTCTGATGTTGACAGTGTGTATGTTAACTGAAATATTCCTTTAATTTTAATTATGCAGTGAGTCTACTGGATGATAAACCAAAGGCATTTTGCCATTACTGTGGTAATCAG
>JANHJO010001917.1:48562-61174 GCA_032468235.1 Pseudoxyrhopus heterurus | reverse complement strand
TATATGAGAGAATATATCTTCTCAATGTAGAATAGTGGCAATATAACAGAAAGCTGCACTCACTTTTCCATCATGTCAAACAAATGCTCAATTTGGCCAAGGTATTTTTTTTTTAAACAGCTTGCGGCTTCTAGAGGAGCCCACAATGCATGAAAAATGTTTTGAGTTCTGCTTTGTAGACAAGAGATATGTTTGTTATTTTTTCCCTCAGAGACCTTCCATTTCCCATCCTGCAGTAGCCAATCAGAAAACAGCTGTTTACAAGGCTTTGTAAGCAGCCCCGGTTTCTACATGTGGTTTGCATTAAGGCCTTAAAAAGCTGTGAAGACTAGGGTAATGATGTAAGGCCCTAGTGTAAATTCCAAACTGTTGATAGAAGTGAAGGAGGTTTAAAAAATATTTTAACCCCACCATGTGTTGAAGTCATCTACTGCATTTGGAGAAAGAAGAAACAGAACATGGAAATAATAATCTGCACACAGGCAACATTTAGAATAATTCAAGTTTATTTTGCTATTCCCTTTAAAAAAAAAATAGCGTGATTGTATAATAAGACATGCAACATGCAACTAAAGTGCAATATTTTCTTTAGTTAAATGTTAAATAATGTTTTCTTAAAGTTAAGAGCTTTGCAGTTTGTCACTGCAATATTGTAGTATATAACAATAGGTGGTATCAGAATGTATTGAAACAAGAACAGAATGTATAAAAATGCCAAAACTTTCTCAAATGTAACATTGCAATGCATGTAGTCTGTACTTGCCATTCACTTTACAACCCTGGTATAATGACTTTGAGTTCTTAAATGTTATAGTTTCTTGACTTTACAAGTTTTGAAGGCAATGAAATTGCAATAATTACGTGGGATGCTCTGAATTCAAACCACACCTATGAATTTAGCAGGAATTTAATCAGAGAAAAGGAAACTCATCTTTCCTGACAGCCAATGGCTACCTGTGAAACATCTTAGTAGTCTTCTCCTTGGTCTCTTTACATCTAGGGCAGGGATGTCAAACCCAATCGCATCGCGGGCCGTATTGTGATGTATCACGATGTTTTTTGCCTTTGCGGAGCAAGGCAATGAGTGTGCGCGCCCCCATTTTCCATCTTTGCGGAGCCGTATCTGGCCTGCAGGCCGCCAGTTTGACAGACCTGATTCTCATCAAAGAGCTTCTTTAACTGGAATATGGAGATAGTTTTAGCTTCTTCTTGCGTGTTTCATTTTATTTAGATTTGCAAGAGCTGGGACATTCTCCTAATGCTGTTATGGTAGCTTTCTCTATTCCTTAGTTGTTCCAGAGTGGACACTACAAGACATTGACATCTTTGGCTCGTTAGAGCATAGATGCCTGCAGGAGCTGACGTTTTCCACGCCTGCTTGCAGCCTATTTCTCCTTTACATCCATTGCTTACTGTCTGCTCGGTGTCTAGGCGAATCTGTCATCTGTGCCAGAGCACAGCCCGTTGCACCACTGACAGTAAGAAGGTAAACGCTTGCTGCCTGAATCCCCCATTAACTTTGTGAGGCGTATTGATTTCTTGTAAAAATAATGATATTGACAGGCTTTCCAGGAGTAATTGTTTCCAGAGCACAAAGGTCAGTACTGAGAGTGAAGGGGTTTGGAGCAGGGGTACTCTACAGACATTTGTGCAAAGTGCTAGGAGATGGATACAAACCAAGCAACAGCAACAGTTTGAGATTTTTTTTTTTTAGACATATTAAGTATACTGACAAAGTGCCTGCTAGGGGGCTGGTAATATTATTGTACTCGTAAGTCCTCCCTAGCAAACAATTTAGCTGGACAGCACCATGTGGATAGCTGCAACGGAAAGCTATTGTAATCTCAGAGAGATACTTCTTCGGAGTCGGCAAGACATTCATATCATGGCTGATCCACAAGGAATGCATCATTCAGATTCCATGTGGTCTCTGTGTAAATGAGCCCATGATAAACAAAAGTGATGTTGTTGAAACAGGAAATATTATGGAGGAAAATTAAATGTTTTTAATATCGGGATACTCTCCAGTGGCATTTGGTTACTCATATAATTATCAGCCAGGTTATAGCCATATCAAAAGAGAGAATAAGATGTAGGACAGAATTCTGACTTCTCTTTCGATATTAGGTGATTTCCCGTTGAGTCACTGTGATCAGACAGGGCTTACTTAGGTTTTTCACTTATGCAAGCATTTTTTTTTTTCATACCAGGGAATAAAAAATAATAGAGATGTTTTCTCTGGAACTGCAGTATCTTTGTGTGAGTTTAGGAAGTGCACATATACATCAAAACACGTGCTGTGTATATAATAAAAAAGCTGGAATTACAGTATTAAAATAAAATGACAGATTTTAGCAGTATGAGTAAGCCTCTGGTTGTACAGATATGCACTCAGAATTCTTTAATTTGTGAGGTTTGTGCTTCTTCTGAATATTTCTAGGAAGAAAGAAGAAAACTATTTCATGATTTCTTATACATTATATTCAGTCAAAATAAAGATAATCATTATTTTAAGATATTCCTATCCCTTGATTAGGTAGAACAAAGTCATCTGCTTCTATTACCGTGTTATGTGATACACTTACACTCTTCCATTTCAAAGGTAAATTATAGGAGATGTGAGTCTTTCTTTCAGGTAAATGTACTATATTAAATAAAATCTTGTCAGCATAAGAATTATTAGAAATTTTCTTTAGTAGCTTGCTGTGAGTCTGAAGCTTGCAGTCATAAAAAATAGCTACAGTAGGTCCTATCTTTTAATTTTAGATATGCACAATATAGGTCTTCAACAAATATTTATTTGGATAAATGAGAAAAAAATAAAAGACATGTTTTATTTCCTAAAAATAAATTATTTGTAATCTAGGGATAAGCTCCCTGCATTTTTCTATGAAAGCCATGTTACTTGGTTATCACCATGAAAATAATTCTTAACTTCCTTCTAAGCCAAACTCAATTGTGGGGAAGAGATTTGGGATGTATTTCCATTGACAAAGCTTGTTGGGATGCTTCTTCTATCTGTGGACTTGACTGACTAGATTTTGGCTGGAAGTCAATAATAATGTTATTCTTTGCATTTTTACTTTAGAGAAACTTCCTCCGTATGTAATCAGAAGAGCAATGTAAATTATATCCACTCAACAGTAGTTTTCTGACAATGGACAAAGCCACTGATAATGTCCTGTTAATTACAATATATCATGAAAGCATATATTAGTTTTATTTATTTATGTCATGCTACAGTTTCCACCCATTTATTCTGAAGCATTGCACAATTGTTGTTCTAGTATATGAAGCAACTATGTGGGAAATCAATAAAATATATGTACTTGACATGCATACTCTAACCATCAGCCTTGTTCATAAAAGTGAAAAGGAATTCAGACCACATATACCATTAATGTAATTTAAATGAGCCTTTACAGTTTAAAGACCCCTGTTTTCGGAGACATGTGAAAGAAGCCATATTAAAATGATAATATTTTACAATACTTAGTATAGCCCCATTTCCTCAGTGTGTAAATTTGATCATTGTAGCTAATGAACTGGTAAAAGTATATTGGTATCCAGATCAAGAAGAATTCTGTTTCTGAATTTTCCCTTTATGTGGGTTTTCTTTTTTGTTTATGTCAGATAAAATATTTTGTCAAATGAGACGTTCTCTTGCTTATGCCAAGTTTCTTTTCAATGCTACTTAAAGCAAGATGTGTGTTAGCCCTAATCCAATAAACATTGAAGAGGAAGGCCAGTGTAGCTCTATGGGGAAATAGCGTCTAGGCTTGTACTAACATCTAATGGACATTTAGGTGCAAACTAGCTGTGAAGTGTTAAATATTTACATGTAGAATGCCAATAGTAATTGTCCACTTTATCTGAGCTAGCTTAGGGAAATGTCTTATTTGTTTCCATGTTACTTCGATAAAAAGGAACACCGGAAAATCCTTTCACTATTTCTTTGGGGCTTAGAATTAATAAACCTAGGCAGGATAAAATATGTGCTTTGGTTTTCTGAATGATCACTTCTGCACCAGGCCATATAATATGACTTTAACTCCATGTGGCCTGTCTATTAAGCAAGACAGGATGAGCCTCACAAATAATAAAAAATATTTATGTTTTTCTCAGTGATACTAACAAGGCAACATATCAGAGAAGAAATGGCAGGAGAAGGATACGGTAACTGTGCCTTATGAATTCATGGCACAGTGGGATCCCTTTCTGCTCCCATAAACACCCTAGGATTCTGTGTTCTATGCTGCTATTATTCCACAAATTGTATTTTTGCTTTTTGTTTGTGAAATCTGAAGTGTCATAAATGCCTCCATCTCATATATATTTGATAGTTAATATTAGTCTGAACTAGGAAAGTGCACTTTACATGTGGCAACATACGATTACCTGAGAGTGTTATTGCAAAGGAAAAAATCAATACCAATTTATAATTCACGATTGCAGTCTATCAGTTTTTATGGCTCTCTATCCAGTCTCATTAATTTTTTATTATGATTGACTGAAACTGAAAGATTTTTAACATGTTTCGCTGTTATTTATTCAACCTTAATAATTAAATAAACCTTAATTGGCTGTATTTCGAGGCATCTTGAAGCTATGGCCAGAACAGGTTTTGGTGACCATACATTATTAATGCTAGAAATACCGCACATTTTCTTCGGAGCCAGGCTCTAGGAAATGATCTGCTATGTACCATAACAAGGGAAATAGATTTTGTAGTCACCTAATCAAATTCTATTTAAAAGGAGGCTATATATTTTAATTCAGAATATAAATTCTCAATAACATGTTGAGAAAATGCAATGCAATTTTCCACTGCAATGAGGAAAACAGGGCATCTGATAAAGACTTGAATCAAAATCTAAAAGCTTGATTAATGAGGGTGGCTGGCCTATCAGATAGAAACCCCTACATGAGTATGATCTCACAAAGGATTTTCCTGATTGGTACTTAACTTGTGCCGTAAAACGTGATTGGCAGACGGAAAATTGCACTTTCAAATTTCATCCGTATTCATTTCACTTGTTCTTCTACATGTCAACTTCTTACCATTCCCAGACATGCCAAGGCTGTATACATTAGCTGTTACCACAGTGAAAAAAAGAAGGAAGACAATCCCATATTTGAGCGTTCTGAAGGAAAATCAATCATGTCATAAGTGAGAAGAATAGATAAGTTTGAACGGTGGGAAGCTTCATCATTTCATTTTGACCATGCTGGTAGATTTTTGAATGTACAGTTCTGCTGAGAAGCATCTTCAGCTTCAGTGATAGAATAAGAGGGGTAATAGAGTTGGGCTAGAAGGGAAATTTTGTTTCTTGTATTTGTCAAGTAACTTTTTGTGGCATTGTACAGAAGCAACATCAAAATCTAACATTATATACTCTAGGCATTTTGACAGAATTGAAAAAAGGATTCTATTGACTGTGACAAAGGTACATCAAACCTCCTCAATCATATGTCTGAATCTCTGCTTTATTGTTGTCTTGGTGATTGGATGGCTCAGAAATTATATAGACATAAAAATCTATAGGATGTTTCACAAAATAAATATTCTGTACAATTCCTGACTTTCAGAAAATGAACGTATAGAATTAATCTTAGTAGTTTTTAAATTATGTTAAATTGTGTTGAAGGCTTTTATTTTTTTAATTTTGAGAAGCTACACTATTCTTTAAGAAGTATTTATGGAAAAATAATATAGAAGAACTTAACTTGATCTATTTATAGTACTGAAAAGGGATATCAGTTTATATTGGATATCCAGTGAAAACTGTAGAGACAAACATGTTGCAATTTCACAATCTTGTTCTTCATATTATTGAAAGAGAGCTGTTCTTGGCAGTAATAAATTTAACACAAAAATCAAATACAAAATAAATTTATTCTTCCAGGCCTGATACACCAGTCATTTCTTCCTTGTCTTGCATTAAGCTTTAAAATCAACTGTCACTACCTATCGATTGCATCTGAATTGTTATCTATATTTCTCAAAAGTACTGTTGACAGTTAATACAGTGTAAATTATAATCTGGGGAAATGCTACTTGTATTTGGCACCAAATTGCTTAGATTCTGACTAAAGCTGCTTTTATTTTCCACTCTTTTCCCTGTTACCGTCTATTCCAGTAAGAAC
Source organism: Pseudoxyrhopus heterurus (assembly GCA_032468235.1). NCBI lineage: Eukaryota > Metazoa > Chordata > Lepidosauria > Squamata > Pseudoxyrhopus > Pseudoxyrhopus heterurus. The sequence goes on along the minus strand of JANHJO010001917.1, from coordinate 55,027 downwards.
AATTCTATCCAAAATATTTTAAATATACATTCACATTCAATTTAAATTATGTTGTAAAAATCTTGTATTGTGGACATAAATGATATTTTTTTTAAAGGCCCAGGTTAATATATTGAGGAGTTACAGTTTATGTTTTCTATTAGATTATGTTGAAATCAAGTTTATAAGATTCCAATGTTTTTCCCAACAACAAATGATAGGAGAAAGTAAAGAAAGTAAAAAATATATATCTTAGAGGGTACTAAATACAGTATATATTTGGGAGAGAAGAGAAATGGAAGAATTACCAGAATATACACTTCTTCCAAATAAATTAAAGAACTGGCTTTTATTTAATAGAATAATTGTGAACGTTTCAAAAAACACTGTACAGGAAAGGCTATGTGCTTTAGTATAAGTAAGAAATGTATGTCTACTATTTGTCCTTTTGAAGAATTGTCTTTACAAGTATTGTTTCTTTTCTGTTTAATGATATCCTTCAAAGAAAAGGAAATCTGAGACTGATTATATAATAATTATAAATAATACTTTGTAATATTTTCTTTGCAACAATTATTACCTGTTTTTCTGGATCAGATCTTGAACTCTGTTAACATTTGACAAATAGGGCTGCCTTCTGAACAGAAGAGGAAATATTCTTGATCATAAACAGATGGATCTGCTTTTTTCCTTTATCTTAAGATTTTGATGAATTAATTAATTAATTTCTGTAACCGCCCAACTCAACCAAGTGACTCTGAGCAGCTTACAGTTCTAAAAGTATCAAACAATTAAAACAATTTAAAAAATTAAAATAATAACACATCCACAAAATAAATAAGTACAAACAAAAGCCGAAATGATTAATCAATTAACAGTAAAGTCAAGTAATGGGGCTTTATATTTCTGCACTTCTCGTTTGCACTTAAATACCCATAGTTCTGTACATAAGGACATCCTAGAACTGTAATACCAACGCAATCCATATCCTGAGCCCTGAGCAAATGGGAGCAGTTCAATGTGATTTTATTTATTTATTTATTGAATATATATCTTATTTGATGTGACTTGGAGTAGCATACACAATTAAAATGGAAGCAATCACATAATTCAACTACTAAAACCAATTTAAACCATAATAACAACAAGATAGGACAAAGTGTTACCTATCCTTATACACAGTGCCCACCATTTAACAGATTCCACCCTTTTATGAGATCTCCAAGCCCAGTGGCAAAACCAGGTTTTGAGGGCTTCTGGAAGGTCAAGAAAATTGGGGTCAATCTTACCTTGGGAGGAATCATATTTCAAAGGGAAGGTACCACAGCAGAAAAGGCTCTTTTCCTAGATCCTGCCAAACAAAGCTCCTTGACATGATAGGTAGATGTAATTGGTAAGAGGTGGTCCCTTCAAATAATTCAAGATGGGTTAGTTTTAATTTTCTGGGTTGGCAGTTCAAAATCTCTACGAAGTTTCATCTCTGATATATAGTTAAATAATTGGTGGTGTCGTTGGTGCTGTCTGAGCTTGGTTGTTTTCTTGCAACTCAGAGAGCATCAAGGATAGCTCATTTCAACCCTGAGCTACAAATATTCATATTTATTAATTAAAGAATTGTGACATATACATGCTCTCTCCTACCATTAAATTAAAAACCCAAAACTAGTGTCTGCTCTCATTAAAATAAAAAGTCTACAAAAAAATCTCTATATCTAAAATATTTTGTCCAGTCATTGTATCTTTGGGAATTAATGGAGAGAATTACCTAGTTTTAGTTTGGCTACAAACTAAAAATGGGGAGTGAGATAGATCCTTCTAGTTCTACTGGATCTCTCTTTAGCTTTCAGTAACATTTACTATGGAATCCTCTAGGCTTTTTGGAAGGGTCAAGTCTTGTAGCCATAGGTTTTCAATGGTTCTGGTTCTTTATAGTCTGGAAAGTAGCGTTCAGGGAACAAATGGTTGACAGAAAGATGTTGACCTGTGATATCCCATTGGACTCTATCTTCCCTCCTATACTATTTAAACCTCTATGTTGAACCACTGGATAAAAATAATTCAAAGCTTTGAAATGGAGTGCCATCAAAATGCTGAGGACAATGAATAATTTTGTCCTTACTATCTAATTCTAGAAAAGAAATCAGCATTCTTGAATGTTGTGTCAGTCCTCCCAAGTAAACCAGGCAGGAAACACGACAAGATGAACAAATTCTGCTTTATTATAAAGCTACGCTAGCAGCATCTTGCAACTCTGGAGGCACAAACCTTCTGCTTCTGCTTTTACTATTTCATCCAGTAGGGTATATTCTACCTACATTTCTTTCTCTGACCATTAAGCAACTGCAGGCTCCTACCTCTTTTTCCTAAACAGCATCTCTTCCCCTCTTTGCCCAAGGTCATTTATACATGCTACTACACATTGCTTAAATTTGTTAATGGGCTAGTTGAAAGACAAGTTGAAATTAAATCTTAAAAGATGGAAATAGTAAGAAGAAGGAGAAGCTTAAATTTGATAGTGGGCTAGTTGAAGGACGACAACGAGATTAAATCTAGAAAAGATGGAAATGGTAAGAAGAAAGATGAACTCAGGGGTTGAGGTGAAGTCTACCTTTGGTTGAGATTGCATTCCTGAGAAACGGTAGGTTTGCAGCATTTCAACTGAACTTACAGGTGATGGCTCTGGCCAGAAGCATGTTTTGCAGTTATGGCTGATGCTCCAACTGCAATCCTTCTTGACCAGTTGGGATTTCGAATGGTTACTTCCTATCTTGATTGCTACACAAGGGGCTGTCCTTGAAAAGTGTTTGTAAATTGCAATTGATGCAAAATGTGACCGTTATACTGCTGTCAGTGAAAGATAGGATTGCATGATATCTGTGTGTAAAAATATACAAGCAGCGCTAAGTTATGAAATAAGTTTCCAGTGGAGATTTATAAAATCTTGAAAATCCATCCCCTTCAGTAAGTTCCTTATTTATTTGTTTGTTGTTTTATGTTTGTTGTTTTATCTCCTGCATGTTCTTCAGGAGCTCAGGAAAGTATATAGAGAAAGTATATAAAAAGTATATAGATTCTTCCTCCAATTTTCCCCACCACAACATCCCTGTGAAGTAGATTAATCACCAGCGAGTTTCCATGGTTGAGGGTAAACTGAATTCTGGATTTGTCAGGTCTTGTCCAATATGTTAATGTTATGCTATGCTGGCTCTCTTACAGTAATTGAACTGATTTTGATTTTATTGCTATTAATTTTAATTTTTCCTTTAATTTATGTTTTACAATTTTGCATTTATAATGGCTGTAAACAGTCTTGATTATGGATAGAAAGGTAGGGTTGAAATTAACTAAATTAAGGTTTTAAAGAAAATTCCTTTAGTTAACCATTGTCTGCCTTCATTGTTTCTTATCAATCATCCATGGCATTGTATTATTTCTTGGTAACCTTCCTAGATTTAAGGGCTATATTTTATTTTAAAGAAAAGATAAACCAATCTTATACCTTCTCTCTTGAACCCTGACAATGAGATGATTATTTCTTGCTCCTACATTTCCCTTTGCATTTGCCTGAAGGTGGACACAAATTTTTCAACAGGGTTCGTTGGAACTGCTTTATATTCTGTCTTTAAATAGCCTAAATAGAGCATCATCATTTAAAGCAGCATACTTTCTATGAAAATTAGCATTCTTCACCACTGAATAATATTCTAGCCTGAGCACTTTTGAATAGATTTTAACTGTGTAGGATTCAGGCCCATGTGTTGAATTCTATGGAATTTGGAACACTTTTGTCAAGCCCCGAGGAAATCAGGAGATTCAGGCAGTTTAAATGAGCACAAAGGTTTATTGCAAGCTTAAGATCTCTACAAAAATCTGACCAACTGGCAGTTAAGGGAAATGAGTGGGAGATAAAAGAGGCATTCAAGGTGGGCTGGACTTAGATCTCTTGCAAATGCATAGGGACTCGTAATTTATGATGCAGTTGACTCCTCCCTCAGGCTCAGCCTGGTCATCTTTCTTCATTTTAATTTCATAATTTTCCTGCAGATTTCACCCACTCTGATAACAATAATAAAGTTGCAGGAACTCTTTTATGTTATTGCCATGAGGAAAAACAAAGAGCTGTGGTTTTATCCAGAATTTATCCAGATTTTTTTTTTTTTATTTCTTGTTCATATCCTTGCATTGACCCAAACCAGGGCTCACCTTAGAGCCAAGGAATCAAAAAAGAAGACTGAAGAGAGCCAAAAAGCATTAATACCTATTTACATGAAAGGGGCAGGAGACAAAATACTATATCGCCAATATCTAGAGCTGTTTCTAGCAGCGGGTAGTTAGGTTTCAGATGGAGATGGCAGATTTTGGAGTAGCATTTAAAAATCAATAAATATCATTGTACAGCATACTCCACTATATGTCAATTCTGTAATAAGTTTCACTGAGTTTAATGAGACTGTCAGGAAAGTCTGCAGAGGATTTCAGCCTAAATTTGTTTTGTATCTTTATAACCATATAGAAAACAATATTTCCACTCATCAACTGTCTTGATCTGCCTCATGGAATAGCATATATTTACACACGCTATCCAAATTGATTGAAGATGACCAGATATTAGGCCTAGTATTTAATAGCAAGCTAGAGGGAGAGGTGGTATAATTGAAGGTTTTGACATGTTACGAAATGTTCAGCTTCAACATTAGAAAGCTAAAAGAAAAGGGGGAAATTCTATAAGATAAGGAAGAGGTGGGGAACTATGGCCCATTTATGACTTGTGGACTTCAACATGCTGGCTCAGAAATGCTGGGAGTTGAAGTCCACAAGTCATAAAGCGGGATAGGATATGAATTCCACGACAGTAAAATAATGGGAGGGGGGGAGGGAGGGATGTAGCGGCAAAGAGAAATGATGTGAGAGCATTCCCAAATAATTACAGAAACATATAATAAAAATAAATATAAAATCAATTTGCCAATGATAAAATTCTTTGTTAAAGTATTAACACTGGTGATTAATGATTTAGGACTCTGCATATTTCTAAAGTAAATCCATGAGACTTCCTCTTAAAAAGTACCTACTCAAAATATGACGTGTGTCTTTTCAGAAAGAACTCTAGCTCAATTAAAGACAGCCTCTATCCACATTAGTGTATATAGGACTGCAGCATTAATTATCTTTGCAAATGTATGATGTACTATCGTCCCAGATCGTTGTATTTTGTGATAAGCCTCATTCATTTCAATGGGGACTGCTACCAAGAGTTCAAAGTTGGCGTCGCAACCTAAATGGCTTCACTGTTGTTGCAGTGTGCCATTAATGGCAATTTGTCAAGCCCCCTATGCAATAAATGGATGGACTCATACAATTTGGGCTATAATTGCAGCTGTTAGGTAGGCCTTCTTCATCTTAGCCTGTCTGAAATCTCCCATTCTTGCATGATTTCTTGCTGTGCTGAAGCCATGTGTGTCTTGTTTTGTTTTAATACATTACTGACCCAGGGGCTCAGGTTACTGGGATTCCTGTCATACATTTCACTCTCATAAAGCATGTACTAAAAGGAGGTGGAGAGCGGGGGAGAGAGAGAGAGAGACAGGATGCACTGTAACAAGGTAACAATCATTGCTTGCCATGCTAAGTATAAATGTCACTGTGTAAAACTTGACTGCATGAAAGGGCAGAAAAGGTAGTGACTGCAAATAGGATGTGCTTACTAAAGCTTTTGTTATGAGGTTGCCTGTTCTAGGTGCTCACAGACCCAGCTCATGGATCTGCCCTATCCTGCTTGCCGTTATAACAGGGGTGGGGAACTGACTCATGACCATGCTGGCCCAGGAATTCTGGGAATTGAAGTCCACAGGTCACAAAGGGCCCATAGTTCTCCACCCCTGCGTTATAACCTCAATATAAGTTCTCTTTACTATACACTGTTCTACTTAGATAGCCTGTTGAACGGGTTACTCTCACATACTATTATCCCCCACTAATTAAAGGTGGATATATTTGACTAATATTCAAAAAGTGCATAATTTCATTGGTATTAAACCAAAAGCCTAGGCAGATTTGAAAAACAACAACAACGTGTGCTTAATTAAGCAGATGGTTCGTGGGTTTTTATTGTGAGCCATCAACATGATCTTGATATTTTCTATAAACTGGGCATATATTCTATAAACTGTGTTTAAAAAAGTTACAGAGTGGAACAGTGTTTGTCAATCTTGCTGTGATTGAGCTTTGTAGATTTCACCTCCCGGAATTCCCTAGGCAGCATGCTGGCTGGGGAATTCTGAGAGTTGAAGTTCACTTCCTAAAGTTGCCAAGGTTGAGGAACTAATGGGAGATCTCATGTATGTGTGTCTGTATGCCTGCATGAATGTGTGTTTGTGTGTGCGTGTGCGTGTGTTGCAAATCACTTTTGCAAAACCTTGCCAAGAAAACTGCAGGGATTTGTCTAGGCAGTTTGAGAATTGTAAAAGGAAGGAAGGAAAGAAGGAA
>JANHJO010001917.1:36637-48462 GCA_032468235.1 Pseudoxyrhopus heterurus | reverse complement strand
ATAGATAGATAGATAGATAGATAGATAGATAGATAGATAGATAGATAGATAGATAGATAGATAGATAGATAGAGGTACACACATACACATTCAAATAAATGGAAAGGATGGGAAAACATTCTTGGCTAATACTTAGCATATTTTGCATTTATTATTTAAAAAAATTAAGAGAGAGGCGCTGGAAAGACAATTTGGGAATTTTCATTCTCTGAAAACCTGCATATTAAATGTGAATTGTGATTTTCCATCTGGTCCTACTGGTTCGAAAGCTGCAGTTGGGCATGATCTCCACTGTCAGTCAAGAATCCCCAACTGTGAGAAGCAACCCTCATGACAAAGCCCACCCCAACTCATTAAACCAAAGCAAACTGTATGAAGTGTGCCGCTGTGTGATTTTAATATTTGGGGCATGTGACAGGGCCATTTTAGTGATTTGCAGGATTTATCTCCTCTTAAAAGTACTGCCTAAGGCTACTCTAATTGGTAGGAAAGCAAATTCCCCCTTTTCCTCCTGTCATTCTTTGTTTTATTTACTGAGAACTGCCGAAACCTATTTACACAATAATGAGGATAAATCACCATGATGCTTTCACCACAAAGAGAATTGTTGTGTGTATGTGCATGTGTTTTAAGCAATACCATTCAGGCAAAATCCCAAATATTTCTCAAAAGGTACCTATAGCTTGTGATAAGAGAAATAAAATTAAATCAAATGATAACAACAGTATATTATAGCTCCTTCAGGCAGGCAGTTAAAGTCAACATTCTTCAGGCATCTTTTATGGTGGACAATTTCATTCAAAATTGCAATTAAGTAATTGTGTGTAAGTTGCTCTCAGTGGTCCAGATGGTCTTACCCTCCCTCTCAAGAGAATACACATGGACGGGCTTCCCTGCTCTGCATAGAAAGGAAGCTCAGCTGCCTTCCCAGGAGTGCTCTTTTTCCTTACCCAGATGCAGTATTATTCCTTGTATCTCCATTGAAGGTCTGCATTGGTAGGGGATGTACGGATCAGATAGTAGCTCAGAACAGGTATGGTGCAAACACCTGATTCCTTCAGCCCTTTTCCACATCCCAGCAGATCAGCCTATACTACTTTGGCTGGTCAACCTGGTTTCCTATCCCAGTGATATGTTTCCAGGAGGTGTCCTTGAGCAGGGCTGTCAAACTCCCAGCCTGCGGGCTGGATGAGTCACACTCTGGCCACGCCCATGCCCACGCCCGGTTTAGCGGAGGGGGGAAAAGCCCTGATACATCACATGACGCCACCATGACGATGTGAGTTTGACACGCCTGTTCTTGAGGAAACACAAGGATTTTCATGATCAAGACCACACCACACAACACAAGCCCCAATTTGATGGAAAGCATCCTATGGTGGACCAAGTACAGTGTGAAATCAGCTTGAGATGAGTTTGAAGCTTTCATGCTGGAACTATAGAGCGAAATACCAATTATTGTATTTTTTTCCCTCCCACTCTCTGCTTCTGATAAATCACAGAATAAAATAGGCATTTCCACAAACATTTAAACACATACATATATGTATTTGGGGAAAAATGGCTTAATACCTGCATTCAGTTCCACATTTTACATAGTTATTGAAGGCAACATAAATGTGACACTGACATTTCTTGTAGCAATTTTAACATAATTTATTTTAAGTATTATACATGGCCTTTCAGCTGAATTTCAGGGCAGATTTAATATAACCAATTTTATACTTGCTTGAGCAACTTTCTGTATTCAAGTTCAATATGTAAACATATTCTGGAATGTATGAATGTAAGTCAGAAACTTGTTGCTAAGAGATATTATTTCCAGACAGCTATGTGATTAATTTTGTGAAGTTTATGTATGAGATGTTCTAAAGGAACTGCATGCATTCAGAAGTTTTCCCATATTTTTTCTGATTTTATTGTTGAGCTATTTCTGTCCAGAATAGCTGAAATTATAAGTATTACAATTTTTCTGATGATGATTAAAAATTATAAAAATATCAATGTGAGCTACAACTGAAGTTTGTTGTACCAAGACTTGCTATTTGGGACTACTGTGTAGTTAGCGAACCATACTCTTTTCTTCATTACACTACGTTTCCTGATCTCGGGTTTTCCATTCTCCTTCCCAATAGATTTTAGCAGACAATAGGAAGTCCCAGAGCTTTAAGGTAAACATGAAAGTTTTTTTTTAAAAAAAAGTATCCTGGAAGAAGACAAATGGTAAAACCACAATCCATACTCTCGTCAAGGAAACTTCTTGGAGAGTTCCATGTAGATACCAGCTCAACTCCTTACTTTTTAGTGTAACTAAAATTATGAAGAATGCTGTAGATTTATAATTTATGCTAAAATGGTTGCATACCTCAGAGAAATCTTTATAATTGGGAAAGATTACTTTATGATTAGATTACCTGGATCCCTCTCAATTAGAAGTCATGACTGCTTGTAGTACTGAGACTGCATTGATCAAGTTTATTGATGATCTCTGGTGGGATAGAGGTAGTGCATCTTTCTTGGCCCTCCTTGATTTCTCAACAGCCTTTGATATCATCAGTCATGGTACCCTTCTGGAGTGGCTCATGGGATTTGGAGTGAGAGGGGCAGTCTTACAGTTCTCCTCCTTTTCTAGGTCAGTTCCAGTTGTTGTTGGGGGCAAGGAAAGAGTTTGTGCTGAAGGTGTCTGCTATATGGGATGCTATATCAGGCTTCTACTTTCACCTCACTTCTATTTAACATCTATATGAAGCCACAGGAGGAGCTATCTATCAACATGGAATGTGGTCGCATCAATTGCTGATGATGCTCAATTGTACATAGTTGAGTGCCAAAGGGCTTGAAGGCCATAGGGATCTAGATAGTGGGGAACAGGCTTCAACTCAATTCTGGCAAGACTGAGCAGTTGTGGGTTTTAAAGCCCCTTAGTTCTGGAGCTGTTCCATCCTTAACATTGTATGTGGGGCACTTGCTTCATCAGAGATTTGAAGGTCATTCTCGACTCAAGGCTCCTGCTTGAAGAACAGATCACAGCCATGGCTTTGGGGGCCTTTGCATAGGTTTGTTTTATGCACTAGTTGTGCCCATTTTTCAACCTGGAGCATCCTGTCCATGGAGTCAGCTCCCATTAGGAAGGAGGAAATGGCAAACTAGTTCTGGAAAACCTTGCCAAGAAAACTACAAGAACTTGCCAGGCAGTGTCTGAAAATTAGATATAACTGAACAGAAGGAAAAAATGTGTTGTACAAGTGCACCCTTAAACAGCATTCAAAAGCTACAAGTGGTCCAGAACATAATGCCATAGTTAGTTTTTTGCATCTCTCAAAATCCTTATATACCATTTCTCCATGAGCTGCACTGGTTCCCAGTAGGCTTCCGGATCCAATTTAAGTTGTCAATGGACATCTATAAAGCACTACATGGCATAGGATTAGGTTTTTTTTGTGGAACTTCATGTCCCCGTTGTTTTAGCTTATTCTATCAAATCTTAGAGGGAGAGCATAATCCAAGTTCCTTCTATATCATCTTTTTGGACCCCAAAGTTGTGCCTTTTCTGTCAACAATGGCTGCCTTCTGGAATAGCATCTCCTCAGATTTCCAATGGCCCAGACTCTATTATCCTTTGTAAGGCTTTAAAGACCTGTCTATTTCCCATGGCCTTTGGGCCAGGAAGTTAGGTGAACTTTGTTGATGGTGTAGCTTTCTGTTATTGTTTTAACAAGAGTGTCAGGGGTTTGTTTTGTTACAGAGGTTTTAATCTTTCTATGTGGCCCTTTAAAATTGTTAATCTTTTATCTCATGCTGCTTTTTCCTCCACCCATAAAAGCATCTAATTTCTCATTAAAAACATTTCTCTCCATATTTCTCACCCATTCTTTTCTTCTAAGTCACATTCTTTTCTATCCTTCTAGTATTGTCTTTTCTTTCATCAGATACTGTACATTGTCCCTTTTCTGCAATTTAGAAGCTGCCAACTATTGCCGTTATTTGCACTTTTTGTCCACAGAATCTCCTCCTCACTTGCTTCAGTTGTTTTATTCTCAAATTGTTTCAGAAAAAACACTTCAAAAAAACAAAACAAAACACCCGTGTTTGATCACTCAGCCAGTTTGGGCTTCTAAATCACTTATAGTTCTATCTAGTAAATTCCCTTTAGTTATGGCAGCATGTGTGCTGCTAAAATGGCATCCATTTTCTCTTGTAAGTAAGTGATGCAGAACTGGTTTTATCGGCCCTCGATCCATGCTTTCTTATTCCACTTCAATTAATATTGGGAAAGACCAGTCAGACATTGCAAGCTGTGCTGATTGCAGTGGTGATTTCATTAGATTGGTGTCCAACAATTTGCTCCCACCCTGTCCAATGCACTTTATTCATCAGTTCCACAGCGATACTTCACTCAATACAATTACTGTATGTGACTAGATTTTGCCTTTCTGATTAATACCGGAACTGTGCTTGATCTATGAATCCAGATTAATAAGGGCTTGTCCTTTGTCAGTTAAAATTTTCAGTAAATTCCCTTCCTGGATGTATTATTTATTTATTTATTTATTGACAAAAGTTTTTGAGTGCTTATCACCAGTCTTAGTGATTTTAAAATCGATTATAAATTTTATCCCCAAAATATGATTTCTTTGCCCAATGTAATCCCTTCTCCATATTAGGCAAGAATGTGACATATAAAGTATTCTGCTTCTCTTTTTTGTTACTGACTCATGTGCTGAGGGCAGGGGATTAAGGTACCAGTTAAGAGGAAGAAAAGCCTCAAGTTTCCCTGTTGCGTTTCAGCATGCCGTGGTCCACCATTACTGGTGGGTACTCCATAGCTGTGGAGAATTGGTGGCCCAGAAGATAGCGATACGGGGCACCAAGTTATATTCTGGCAGGAGGAGGGAATTAAAATAAAAAAAATATTTGGGGGATGCAAGAGATATAGGAGAGGATGGATCAGGAATAGTTTCAGGACCTGTACATTGTATAGTTAGTTTGCAGAAATAACCGTAACTGTTTTCAAAACCTATATCTAATAAAAGTTCATTTGTTCCTCTGTTAAACAAGTGCTGTGCTATACTAAACTTTCCCTTTGTTCTACATTGTTAAGTCACATTAATAAAAAGATCTGTAAACTTTCAGGGGATGTAAATACTAACAGCAGAAAATTGGATAATACAGGAACAGACCCTCCAAAACACACTGCGTACATGATACATACTACTAGAAGTAGCCTTTATCTCCCAAGCTTTCAATCTTAATATCCACCAGTTGGAGGATTATTATTGTTGTTTTTGTATTTTATTCTGTTGCAGTACATCCAGAATTTGATGTGGGTTATACAAACTGTAAAACAGACAAGCAAATAGCTTAAGCAACACCGTACATTGAAGTTATTTAGTGTCAATTTCCTTTTGAATGAACTGCAAATCTATAATCAGTATCATTGGTTCTTATAATTAAGGGCAAACTATTAAAAATTAATAAAACTGAGATATAGGCAGTCTTTGTTAAGCAACTGCCTGAAACAGCAATGAATTTGCAGCCAATGCCCACACTTATGACCTTTGTAAGTCTTTAAAACAAAGAAAAGCTGAAGTATGATTATAGGCATAGTTGCAGTTTCACTTAGCAACTGCTTTGCTTAATGACCAAGTTGACAATCCCAACTGTGGTAATCAAGCAAGGACTGCCTGTAATGATTTGGAGAGAGATTGGGATTCTACTTCTTTTAAGTCACAAACTTGCAATCCTTTTCTCTAATAGAAAGTTGATAGACAAACAAACAAACAAACAAAAGAGGAATCTGTAAATAACCTTATGCAGGAACAGTTAAGGCAAAATAAGAAAACACTTGCTCTTGAGAAAGGATAAGGCATGAGAAACAAACTCAATTCTACCTAAAATCTGGTTGATGTAAGAAGAGCCGAGAAAAACTCTGGCAGACTTTAAAGTTTCTGTTTTGGGGTGTTCGTTTTGTTTCTTGGTGCCTTCAAGTCAGTTTTGATTCCTAGTTCTACATTATTATGTCCATGCAGTTTTGTTGGCAACAAATATTTTACCATTGCATTATTCTTAGAGCTAAGAGAAAGTGACTGGCCCAAACTTAGTCAGCTATTACAATTAGAACTCACGGTCTCCTGGTTTTCCAGCCCAGTGCTTTTAACCAGTAGACATAACTGGTTGTTTTCTGTTATTATACCCTTTAACAATACAGCATTCCTGTAACTTGTGCATGGTCTGTTTCCTGACCTGCTCTATCTCTATATGCTGACAGAGGTCCAGTTTGTGAGAGTAGACAGAACTGCTGTCACTGCTTTCAGGGACCCAACCCAATAGTTGATTTCTCAAGAGCAGACAACGCCACTAATACCTTTTGAAAAGCTACAGTGGTACAAAATGATGCAGCTTGCTTTCCTACTGAGGTGAATCTGCCGCAGATAACCTTGATATTTTTCACTTATAATTTATGCTTGGGCCTTCACTTTTCGGTTCCATTGTAATTTCTCTAGGAAATTCTGTACTCTTATGGTTGTCAAATATGTGTCAATGTAGAACCGCAAGTTAAATAACAAATGGTTTTGTTGTCAAAGCAAATACATAAAATAGATGGATATGCATGTAGAAATATAAATTCGCAACACAGTAAATATGTCAAATGATTGGAACAAACAGGTAATGATTATTTTTATTTATTACCTTTACTTTTCGGTTGCAAATGCAAAACTATATTTGCTAATAAAAAGTTGGTATTTTTATAAACTCTCTTCGTATCAAAATGATTTGCCTCCTATCTCAAAAAAATCTCACATCACACACCTGGTCTTTTATGGATAAAATGATCAAAAGAAGGCTATCCTCAATTCAGAGTTTTTCCAATTGTGTTCTGTAGAACCAAGGCCTACAAGAATTTGATAGGGGGGTGTAAGTATAAAAACAAAAATTCACTTGGACACAGCCTATTTTCTACCCGTAGAGTAGGGGTGTCAAACCCGCGTCGTCATGGTGATGTCACGTGATGTATTAGGACTTTTTTCTTCTTCACTAAATCAGGCATGGGCTTGGCCAGCGCGTAATGCATCCGGCCCATGGGCCACAAGTCTGATAGCCCTGCCATAGTTGAATAGGTTTGTAGGATTGAATAGGTTTGTAGGATTTTTGAATAGGTTTGTAGGATTTTTGTTTTGTTTAAACTAGCAAGAGCCATGGTCTGAAAATTTCGAAAACCTCTGCTCTACAAATCCATATCCACCTATATATGGAGTATATATGGCTGCATAAATGATCAATTCAGGAAGCCTATTATGTTTTCAGAGGCGGAAACTTTCTCAGAAAACTTCTCCATCATCTCCAAAGGCTAGGAATGAGTTAGGAACAAACAATGATATGATTCCTACGCTCTTATTAATCAGAGGTTTAGTAGTGTTGAGTTCTTAACAAAAAAAATAGCATGGCAGCACCTTCGGGAACAATTGATCTTAGGATCAGATCACCAGGAATTTTTCATATATTCTTCTTCTTGCAAATTTTTATATTACTTTGTGCCCAAACTCTCTACTTCTATTTAGGGTCTTTCTTTATCCCCACCCACCCAAATATTATATTTCAGATAGTTTGTTGAGTTTAACATGAAATAAACCATTGCGGACTTTGGTGACATTGCTGAAATCCAAAAATAGTATGACATTTGTTTTTAGAAAACAAAGGAAACAGGTTTTAAAGACACACAAGTATAAAGAAAAGTTAGGCTGCTTTAATGAACAACATTGATGCTTGGCTTCCATTAAAGCCAAAGAAATCCATGGATTGCTTGGGCCCTAATACACAACTTGCTGTATTTCTGTAAGGCACAGGAAAATGCAGGCCCCTGGTGAATTTGTTCCCAGCTGTCAAATGCCAGAGTCTTACCTACCTGCCACGGGGACACCATCTGAAGCGTATCTCCTTAGGGACAACAAAGGCAAATTCTGGAGTTTTAGAAGACTTTATAATCTGAGCTCTAAAAATCTATTGAGGCAGCCAAGAAACTGTTATGGCCTACTGTGTGGTTTATGAATTACCCTTCTCAGTTTGGTTGGTGGAATCTGGAGCAGAATTCTTCCACAGCTGCCCCATTGGGCATTGGGACTGTGTTTTATTGAGATAGGAATATTTAAAAAATAGGAGCGGTAATGCATTCCGTAACAGGTTTCTGCTAGTTTAGTCTTCCAGGCTTTCTGAAAATACAGAATTGAAAAACCCAACTTTAAATTGCAATCCACTTAACCGTGTAGATTGCTGTAAAACGTTAGGAAAAAAAAATCATGGTACAAATTCTAATTCACCATATCCGGATTCAGCATTCATTCGAAGAATTCCCAGGATTAGCTTGCAAACTGTTCATAGCTTTTATGGTCAAGACTCATGTATTTTATTTCAAAATGCACAGTATATAGCATTGTTTTGACAATAGATGATAATTTCTCATTGTTTCACAATTACATGCATACGGACATGCAGTATTTACTTAGGCAGATTTTAGCACATTTACTAACTCCAAGCATTTAATGCTGTTTGGATGTAGGATGAGAGAAGTATACATATTATAACCCACACAGTGGTTCTTTATGATGACTCTTTCAAGGTCGATATTGGCATTTATTTAGCTTGAGCTGCAAATAAAGAAAAAAGCGTATGGAAGAACTAACACTAAAATACTATAGTCAGCAAAAAATAGTCTATTTTGCTGGATTCATTTATCATAGCTCAGACGTAGTTAAATCTAAATTAACTTGGAGTTTCTCTTGAGAAATGTACATCCAATTGAAGTGTTCTCTGCAATGATGGCATGAGCAAAGAAGACCAAATTTCTTCCAAATTATGGTCTATGTACAGTTTCATAATGCTTCTTCCTTTATTTTGGACCATATTCTATTCTGTTTGAACAAAAAATAATTCAATTTATGACAGGTTAACCTAAAACATCAATGAAAGAAAAAGAAAGGTAGTTTCCAATGTGACTGAGAACAGATTATAAAAGAGAAAGAGAACATAGCTAGAATTTATCCAAAGTATATTTTCTCCTAAGCCTTTCTTGTTTAAAAGTCTCCTGTAATGTAACAGCAGTAAGATCTAAAAGCCACAGTTGTCAAGTGGTTTTGTGAATCAGTTGAATAGCTTTGGTAGCCATAGTAATAGAAATAATAATTCTTAAACTGGCAACAATTACACATTTATTGTACAAATGAAGCTATATCGTATGTCAGAAGAAGGGACTGAATGTGTCAGTACTTGCTTTATTGTTTGCAAACAGTTCTGAAATTCTCAAGAGTTCAAAAATTGTTTCCCTCTGCAACATAATACCCAGTTCTGTTTTCCTTTTCTACCTCTTGTAATGATTCCACAATATTATTTTTCAACAGATATGAGAAGAAGGCGTTATTTGTTCTTTTTGTGAAATATATACAGGAAAGTAGAACACGTGCCTATGGAGATCATGATGGGTCAAAAGGCACCTTTTCAAAAGGCAACTAGAGGGGTTTTTTTTACTTCGAAGACATTTCACTTCTCATCCAAGAAGCTTCTTCAGTTCTGCAGAACTGATAAAGCTTGTTATATGAGAAGCAAAATGTCTTCAAGGAAAACAAAGTCCAGTTGCCTTTTGAGAAAGCACTTTTGGGATAGAGCACCTATGATATGAGGAAGTCTTACATATTACCAGAACAGTTGTGCAACCATTTTAACTGTTATATTTGACAACTTAAATTTAGAAAATTGAAGGAATGTTACAGCGCAAACCTAATTGATTGATTGATTGATTATGTGCCATCAAGTTACTGTCAACTCTTAGCGACCATATAAAATAGATTTTCTCCATGATCGTCTGTCTCTAATCTGGTCTTTCACATCTTCTAATGATGCACCCACCTCCACTCTAACTGAGCATCCACCACCTTGCTACTTGTCATTCTCTTCTTCCTTCACATTCTCCAGAATGAGAGCCTTCTCTGGATAGCTAGGTTTTTGTATAATGTATCCTAAACAGTACAAATTGCAAAAAGCTAATTTTGTTTCATAAGCAAGCTGCTTATATCTGGATGCAAGACAAATGCATACTGAATATATGCATTTCCATCACAGTATTGTATAGTATTGGCCTTGTGAATAATTTGAGAGCATATTATTCAGCATTATTAAAGAGACATGGTGATGCAGTTGTTAGAATGCCATATTGCTGGCTAAGTCTGCCAACTGCCAGCAGTTCGATCCTGACCAACTCAAGGTTGACTCAGCCTTCCATCCTTCCGAGATCAGTAAAATGAGGATCCAGATTGTTGGGGGTACTATGCTGACTGTTAACCACTTAGACAGGGGTCCCTTTAAATTTAAGTGCTATTTCTATTATAGAATCTAAATGATGTTCAAACTTAGAGAGAGACCTTAGAAAGAAACCCATTGTAATCTAATATAAACACTTCCTTTTTTGTTTTAAGCATTTGATTTGAGGTAATCATGTTAGGTCTTTTCGCATATGTATAAATCATTTTCTTTGTGCTTGGATGCAGGAAAAGCTTTTTTTTTTTAGTGATGTTGTCAAAAATTCTTTTTTATAGTTAAAATATGTTGGGATAATGTTGAGTAATGTAGATGCAACTGAACACACTATACTTGATACTTTTTTTCAGTACAAATGAGATTGCATATATGTGATGATTTTCTTCTTGGAAAGCTTCTAGTTGTTTTTACCGGTGTTCCTACACACTCACCTTATAGTGTTCTTGTGATCCTACACAAACTTATAGTGTTCTTGTGATCTTTTCAAATACTTCTTCAAGTTTTCAGATGATCCCTTAATTATAGTAATTGGTAGCTTGAATTAAATATATAATTCATTTATCTATCTACTAAAGCTGGATAATAGTTCTTAATAACGTTTGGAGTTGACATCAAGAAATGCCAGCGAATTGTATTATTTATTTTTTTTGGGGGGGAAATTTAAGATGTTTTCATCAGCAGTTAAACATGCTCCTTTTGATTTTTGTCAAGCAGTCACTTTATTGATGTTGACTCAGATTTATGAATGATGAAGTGGAGGTCCATTTGCTATCAGAAGCACACAATGTAGCTCTTAATAAAAGATTAAACAAGGAAGAGAAGGCAGTGTGGATTTCTGACACACTGCTGATAAGAAGCTCCAATTCAAGGCTGTGAGGATGCAGAAGCCACGACAATGACAGATGCTGAATGTGAGACAATAACGCACATGTTGCTCCCCACAGTGTGACGTTTAGTCATGGGGAAAATCTATCCGAGTAACTTTTTACAGACCAGGCATTGAAAATGTTTTTTTTCCCCCACTTCCTTTTCTTGAGGCCGAGCTTTATCCCTGTGATGGAAAATTAATAGACATGCAGAATGGGCGCGGGCCAGTATAACAGAAATAGTAGCATACTCCAGAGTGCCTCTGAATTAGAAAGAAGTGGGAGTGCAGCAGGCAGAGAGCTGTCAGTTTGAGAAATGAGGAGTATAAGAGGATGGGACCAGCTTGGCAGATGTGCAAGAGGAACAGGGAGCATATTGATCAATTAAATATGCAAATACCTCAGCACGTAAAGACAGAGATAAATAAACTGACATAAACATTAAACTACACATTAATGATTCAATGAAGTGCCCATCCCATCAGTTTAGTTTTAAATAAATGTTACTTCACCAAAGTCAGTTTATAATACTGTTAATGACTTGAACAGAAAACAGATCAAGGGTTTCCTCCCCCTTCTCCTAAATAATTAGTGAAATGACTTTAAAATTAGGAAAGACCTACCCAGCCTTCAGGCTATTCAAAGAACAAGAGA
>JANHJO010001917.1:0-10000 GCA_032468235.1 Pseudoxyrhopus heterurus | reverse complement strand
CATCAAATTAAAACAAAAAAACAGATCAATTTAATTTATCCAGTAGTTAGAATTTTGAAATTCCAGTTGTCATACATCGATTTTAAAGGAAAATTGCCATAAGTTTAATCTTTTTACCTTCACAAAAACCTCATAACAGGAAGAAGACTTTAGCCAGGTTAATTATGGGAGGGGGTGAGGGGAAAAAAAACCCAATGGAGAATCTTTCCCGGGATCACAAATGTCTCATCTAGATTGCTATGTGCATAAGGCTTAAGCTCAGACACATTTGCAGATGAACTGCTTTTACTAGCTTCTCTGAGACATGACATTTGTTCAGAAGATTAGCCAGGTTGTAATGTGTAGCATAATTGCACTGTGCGGATGTCCCAGAAGTGAAAACCTAATTGCTTGACAGGACTATAACTTTGTGGTGTGCTCTCACCTTGTTAGGTCCTTTTCTGATGCAGTTCAAATGAAGTCTGGCCGCAGGTGTGCCTAATTTACCTCGCAACAGAACGTGTTGAATTTAATTGCACAGTGGTGGTTAGGAAAAATTGGTGGGTGGAATATCAAGTGACTCCATGTACACTGATAGCAGATGGGTGTTAAGAGGTATTGTGAGCTAAATATATAGGTGAGTTGAGTTAATAAAAGATGTAATTTTGATTTCAAAATAATGAATCCTTGTCATAGATAATGCAGTTTAATTAAGAGGTCATCTGCCCTTTCTTTAGCAATATGTTCAAAGGGAAATCAAGAAGCCTAATGTCAAAATGGTTTATTTTTTAAAAAGCATATGAAGTTCTCAAAATCCTTCTGAGTGGAAAATTGATTTCCCCCCTTTCTTTTGACAAGACTCATCCTCCAGAGGACATACAAAAATTTGTCCTTACTTAGTTCTGTATTTAAACAGTCAGCTTTTAAATACAGTTCTTCTATTAGGGCTATCATATCTGTGGTTTGGAAACTTATTTGTGGCCATCTAGTCACCCTTTAGATCTTTTTCAAGATCTCTTGTATAACTAAAACAACATCTATGAAAGCATCCCAAATCTCCCTACAGATATTGCGAGAAGCTTGGTGTCTTGATTTCTTTCCATCTCCTTTATTAATAGTGCCCATAGGAAAATACAGATATGTATTTTCTTCTGTGTTGTGAAGTCATCTATTGCATGAGTGTGTGTGTGTGTTGACGATCTAATCAGGATGGGTACATATAGTATGTGTTGCCCATACAGTACATAGAATGCATATGTGGTACATACAGTATGTGTATGTCCATCTTTTAAACAGAGGGGTGGTACAGAAACGAGAAAAATAAATAAAACGTTGGTGTATTTTTGTAGTGGAAAACACAGGCCAGGTTGCCAATGTTCTATTGGGCTACATGTCTGGGAAGCTTAGAATGGAGAAGTCAGCATCAATTCAATTTCTGCCCAACAACCTCTCTCATAGCTCATATAGCATTGATGCATTTGGTGATGGTTTCCTCTGCAGAAAGTGGCCTATTATAATATCAAACTAAATTTTTGTTTTATGGGGTTCTCCCTCTATGTCAACTTTAGCTCCTTCACATCAACTTTGGTCCTGATGGACAGCCAACCAGCCAGCCAGCCAGGCAATAGTCCCTAGTCCCTTATATCATTCCTTTCCATCAATCTGTTCAGTTAGAAATAATAAAAGCTTTCCAAACCTCTGATGATATTTTCAGTATTACCTATTGTTTTATTTAAAGGATATCTGTTCTGTGTTCATTTTGTTTCATTAATTTATCGGTAGATAAAATCAAAGTTTTGATTTTAAAGTTTAAATGTTTAAAACCACCTCTTAGTCCATTTTGTTCTAAAAATGGGAAAACCTAACTGATGACTTTATAATGTCTTTACAGTGGGACTGTCTGCATTCCATTTAATTCAAACTTTATAAATTTTGGGTTTTTAGGTTGGTGATGTGCTTGGGAATGTGAGAGAGAAAGTGAGTGTAGCACTGTTAATTGTGTTGTTTCAAGCACCAAGAAAGCAATATTGGTGGTGACTTGGAATGAGTTCAAATGTATTCTTTATCAAATTCCTGCCTTTTTACTACATATTACTTAGAGTGCATTTTAATTTAATGATAAATTGAAGCTTCAGCTAGTGTAAAGTGGCAGTAAAAATATAAACTGATACAACCACACTGCAGTTCATTATTCCACTTTACATGAAACAGACTTTTACAGTTTGTGTGTTGGAGGATATTAGAATGAGACAGAAGTTAATTATACGATAAATAGAAAAAGGGAACATCTGAATTGTCACCAAATTTCCAAACATTAGCTATATCAGCTCCCAAAATGAAACTGAAGATAATTCCAAGTAACCAAATTTCCAAACTCTTAATTATATTATCTAACAAAATCAAAATGAAGATAATTCTAAGTAATATTTTGATATTAAATATAATAAAGTCTCACCTGTCTCTTCTGGCCTGCGGGAGACTTGAATTAATAACTCGACTAGGTCATGTTTAAGATGATACTGTTTTATGGTGACATATCCCATCATGAATTAAAGTCTACACTTAAACATCTCTATGCCTTCATGTCCACTTACAGCACAAACAATGTCTTATGGATTACTGAAATAAGTATGAAAGCATGACAGAATCATAAAATTATGATGGGCATGAAGGCATAGAGATGTTTAAGGGTAGACTTGAATTCACAATGGCATAATGATACCATAAAACTGCACCATTTTAACTATGACCTGGTTAAATTAGAAATATCTATTAAGTTTACTATCATGCTCAGTGCAGAAATCCAAATTAAGGTATCTCTGATGAAAAACTGTTCAGCTTCTGCTTGAATATACTGTATATCTAACAATAGAAAACTTATCACTTCCCTTGACCTTGGTTCTTCTGGCAAACTATTCTTATTTTTAGAGAATTGTCTTAACATTCAACTTGAACCTGTCTTGATGTAATTTAAGATTATTCTTTGTCTTATACTCAGTTTCTCATGTATTATATCCCTCATGGACTTAAAGGTACTATCACATCTCTCCTCAGTCATGGTTTCTCTGATAAACTTACACAGTTCCTAATTCTCATAAGACTTAGTTTCAAGGCCAGTTCATCCTTATTATACCTACACCTTTTCCAGTTTCTCTGACTCCTTAATGTATGATAACCAAATTAAAGGCAGTACTTGAGTTAGGATCTGATCAAACCTACATAAATTTATAGCTATTTATCTAAATTTATAGTTTTATATCGTTTTATATTTTAAATTTTTTATGACTGTTTTACTATGGTTGTTTGTTGTGAGCAGCCCGGAGTCCTCTGGGAATGGGGTGGCATAGAAATTCCAATAAATAAATAAATAAAGTAGTTTTCACCATAATTTGGAAATGATATGGCTTCTTCTAAAACATCATGAATATCTCACGTAGGAGATTTTTTTTTTTTACCTAGGTACAAATTTTCACCTATTTTGAAGAGTATAGGCAAATATACTAGTCTCCCACATAACAATCACATGTGCTTCTGCTCAAATACAGAGTAAGGTCAGTAACCCTTCCTTTGCTATGCTGCCCCTTGTGTCGCCATGGCATCTGGCACTCGTAAACCTAATTATCAGGATTTTTAGTCTTCTTTCCGAAATTACAGTCTTACAAGGTTGCCAAGTTTCTTACAGTAGCTAAGAGATGCAGAAGCTGGGTGATATCCTCTTCTTATTATTAATACTTTTAGGACTTGTTTTTTTTTTTTTAAATCATACCTGTTTTATTGAGACTTTTGAATTTTAAATTCTGAATTTGTGTGCCTGAGAATGTGGATAAATGAATTCTATTGTGTTTCAAAGATCACTTACTCCCATTGTTACTAACTCTCCCATTAGGTTGGGAAATCAGGGCAAGCTCTGAGTCCTGTCGATCAGGCAGGAGCTAGGAGTTGTGCCTTTTCTGTAGTTGTGCTGTACTGTCCAAGATTAGTTAGGCTTCGTCTCTGCTTACTTTTTAGAAAGCCTTTTAAGATTTGGCTGTTTTCCAGACAAGGTGGTTGCGAAAGTAACTCAGCCCACACTGTTGGTGAATGGTGTCTTCAACAGACACTTTGTGTTTTGGTTGGCCGTGAAGTGTATTGTTTATATTGTTTTTATATTGCATTTTTAACTTCTTTGTTATGCACCAGAATCACTTTTGTGAGATGGGTAGCTATATAAATCTATTTGAATAAAATAAAAACAAAGTCTAGTTGCATTTGTCATTTTGAGGGTCACATCACACTGGTCACATAGGTGTCTTTTATTTTTCATATTTTCACTGTTTTCTGAGCCTCCATATCACTTTCTTTTTGTATGGTCCTACATTTTTTTTCTTCTTAAATTAATTACAATTGTGCTTTTTGTTGTTGTCAGTTTTCTTTACATGGATAAAATCAGCACTGGAGCATTCAGACCAAGAAAAAGATTAAAAAGATTCAGAGACAGGCAATTAAAAAATTTAAGAGTTTCAGAATTTTAAAAAAAAAAATATTTAAGCCATTCATTTATCCTGTGCAATGTAGCAAAAACCCACTAGACCTATCCAACTGTCTTGTAGAACTAATATGTTTTATTTCTTTTGAAATATACAACTAATTTATTAAGAGAATCATCTCAAAAATTCCATAGTGCCGGTAAACTACCTGTATCTACTAGCTTCAGCAAAAAGGTATAGTTATAAATTATAATTCAAAATAAGAGAGAGAGACAGAATTTAGGGAACAATAAAAATACATTACAAATCAGTTAATTCCATCTCTGTGAAAGGGATGGAAGTGACAAAAGAAAAGAATTATAAATCATTATAATTACAAATCTTAACTTTTTTTTCTTCATCAGAGTGAGAAGATACTCAGTGCCCACGTTCTTTTTTGCAGCATTTTCTGCTGGTGCAAGCATTATATAGATGATATACAAAAAGTATATGGAATATTTTGTATATACAACATAAATGATACCTTTGGTCATTTTTGTCTTTAGTTCAATTCATCTATTTGACTGCTCCCAAATCAAAGTCATTATTAATAGGTTGAATGTTTATCTTACTTTCGCTTTCAGATTTATAATATATGATTATTTTACACATTACACAAAGTATTTAGTCATTTTTCTTCTATGGATATTTTTTTTCTTTAGAGCAACAGATCATGTAGACAGAATGTGATTAGCTACAATTATTTTAAACTAAGCTGTTTCTCAAGAGGAATAGTAAGTGGGCAAGCTTAATTTTTCACATGGTGAAGATACCATTGAATAAAACATACTACTATGAAGGAAATACTTAAAGGAAACCAATTCTTGAAATGTGAACCTTTAGTGGGAGAGGAGATGCAGACCTCCATGTGGTTCAAGTAATTTTTGACTTTTGACCAATTTGTTTAATGAGTTAATGGCATGGAAAAAAAAGTGACTCATGCCTGGTCCTCACACTTATGGCCATTTCAGGGTCACGTGATTGAAATTTGAGTACTTGGTAACTAGCATATACCCACAATGGTGGCAGCATCCCAAAGTTACATGATTGCCATTTATGATGATCCCAGAGTCCTGGAAGTTCCAGTCCCAACTACTTATCCTTGAAAATGAATATATAATATTAAGCATGGGAATTAAGTGTAAAATAATGATTTAGAAATTATTAATTAAAATAAGAGGAAGCTCCTTTTCTCTTAATAATCTATCCTCTTCCAAAGGTTTTTGACCTCAGCCTTTCATAAATTACATTCACTGTCCTGCATATTTTTCTAATTTCTATAATAAGTTTCATATTTCTACTATTTCTGTGAAAATTGGTACATGACAAATCTGTCTAGTTAATCACTAAGTACTGACACCCACTTGATAGCCCATAATAACATATTGTAATTAATGAATAAATTATGATGATCTGTTCACAGCAATGTGCAGTTGCAGCTGCAAGTTCTTTAGCTAAAGTTCTTCCCAAAAATTTATTATTATTATTAGAAATCTATTAGCAAATGATAGGACAAGAAAAAGGTTATGTTTGATAAGAAAATAGATCAACAGGTGGAACTTGAACAGAAACTGATTAATTTTCAAATAAAAGATTTCCTTAAGAAGGATAGGGGTCAGAAACAAACACCCTTCCAATTGTGAGTAAACAACAAGCAAAGGGAGAAATAACCATAGTGTATATCTTCCTACAATTCCATAGATTTTTCTAAAGGCAGTTATTCTTCTCCAATAAATGCTTTTTCAAACTATTCTCAATATTTATCTTTTTGAAACACCTGCAGAAAGGGTAGGGCGTGGACAGAACTGAGGTAGGAAAAAAGTTCATCAGATTTATTTTCTCTCTCTGAATATTTGCATCAAGTGAAAGGAATCGATATGAATTCTCATAGACACTGACATATTGATTATGATTTCAAAAGATAAAGAATTCACTTCTAAGCCTGGATTGCTATATGTATTCAAAAAACTGTTTTCTTGGTCAGTGAGTAAGAAGTCAAGAACAAAAAGCCCAGTTGATTTGTATGATTCCTTCTCTTCCTATCGCATTTTGTTAAAGTTTGGAAAATGCCACAACTCGATGGAATAGATGCTTCATGCTCAAAATTGTAGTCCATAGAGATATTTGACTTTTTAAATTGAAAAGTAACATACCAAGTTTTAGAAAACTGCTTTAAGACCACACAATACTTAACTATGCTTAATTGTATAAGTGTTGCATTAAAATGTGTTGAATACAAAATTTGATGAGTTTCAAAGCAGTTGAGTACCAAGGTACCACTATACGGATCTTTTTACTTACTTGCCATCTGTGCTACTGCCAGATGTTGGACTCACTGATGCCCACCAATAAAAGCTCCTTTCAGTATTCTTTACGCTAGGAACTTGATTTCAGGAAAAAACATTACTATTAGATCTAATAATAATAATATTATTATTATTATCCTCCGAGTCCTAAGTACAGAACCCTTCCCTACCTATGTCTTGAGACTGTAAAGATCAAGGCTGACAATCTTGCAAACATATTGCCTTTCAGATTCATTCATTCATTCATTCATTCTTGGTACCTTCAAATTTGTGTTGATGCCTAGCGACTGCCTGGACAAGTCACTGCCATTTTTTTGACAAGATTTTGGAAGTGGTTTTCCATTGCCTCCTTCCTAGGGCTGAGAAAGAATAATTGTCCCAAGATCACCTGGCTGGTTTCACATTTAAGGTGGGACTAGAACCCATAAGCCTCCATGTTTCTAGCCTGATCCCTTAATTGCTACACCAAACCGACTGTTGCCTTTCAAAATGTCCCACTCTTGTTTCCATGGTTTTTCTTTAGCATTTCTAGGAATGACTATTGGGCCTTACAAGGTCAACCTCACCATGGTTTGGCTTAGCTGACAGCTTTTGTTTATGGCCATTTAAAGAGTTGGGACTTTCTCCCCAGGGATTGTCCAAATGCATCAAATTTTGATGCTCAGATTTTATAAGTATAGATATGTCAAACACATTTCAGTGGCTGTCCACTTACCTTTTTCAGTTGTTCTACTATGAATGTGACAGTTGTGATACAACTCATGGATTTATTCAGAGAAATGTGGGAAGGTCAGGAGGATTCATAAACAATTAAATGCTGTGTATATTGTTGGGAACCCAAAGAAATCAAAAGGCCTACATTTCTTAATGGAGAATTAGGCATTTTCTGTGATTGTGTTGTAGTAGCACAATTTGTTTCTTATATTGTTACATTTTGATGCAATAAATGCTTAGAAGCTGAAACATATATTGGTTTTGAAAAAAACAACTTCCACTCATTTACTGAATCTTGCGTGGATCAAAGTGCCCTACCTTAACTTTGACATAGAACTGAATATGGCTTATTTTAAGGCTAAATGTTAGGAAATGTATGTTTGTATGTATTGCATTTATGTGACTCATGCAATGTGACTCTGAGTGGCAAAGCCCCCCTACCCAAAAGAGTGTGTGCGATGGTTAATGTCACAAGTATCAAAATAATTCCCCTACACATACACACACTACTAAAATGTGAAATATACAGGTCTATTTTCAAAAAATTAAAACAATCCTACTAATTACAGGAAATAGTTTTTGTAAGAACCACAAAATGAAGGAAAGTTGGGGAAATTGGCAATAACTGGATTTTTTTTAAGGTCAAGTGAAGCAAGAGAGAATGTTTTTAGTCAGATTGTGGTAAAGGAGGGAAAGGCTATTGCCCTTCCATTATAATCATGGTAGAAATCATGTCTTCTCATACCTAGTTTTAATTTAAAAGAATTCAATTAGCGAGCATGTTGGATCAGGCTAATGTTGCAGGACTTTACAGAGTTCCAGACTGATGACTTAACTTCAGCAAAACATGGAACTCATCTAAAGCTTTTTGCCAGAAAATGTCTTCCAGAAAAAAATGGACAGCCTTAAAAGTTTAGGTTTATAGCCTGGACTCTATGCTTCATTACTCCTCAGTCAGCTCATGCCTATATGTTGGTCGCACTATTAGTGGTGCTTTATGATGTTCCTGAGGTAAAGGGAGCTAGTTTTACGAAAAGTAAAATGGCTCGAAAATTAGACCTACTGGGTTTCCAGAATGGAGGCTTCTGAATTAAGGAGATCCTGGCTTATAAATTGTTGATTCAGCTGATAGATTTACTGTGTTAGGATTTAACTGGCATTCAGGGTTATAAAAAAAAACACTCAATTTGCCTTCTCTGTCAGGAATTGCTAAAGTGATTATAAATCAAAAGTTTTGTTTATTTCTTTTTTTTACCTTTGAACTTTGAATGTTGAAATTTTGGAGACTTCTTCATAGGGATAAACCCCTTCTGAATGAAAGAAGAAACTAAATTCATTTTTCCACATGTTTCAGGAAGCAGTTTTCATACTATGCAGGCAATTGGCCCATCTATAATTCTTCTTGACTAAAGCATGTAGAAAATTGTAAGACATTATAACAATTTAAAGGACTCCAGCCATTCATTTTATGTTGGTTTCTGTTTCTATACTAATACAATATATTTCAGATAAAATTAAACTTGCTGAATTATGTGAGACTTATTCTTGCATACGGAGGTATAAAATTGTAGATATTCTGAAATCTGAATCATGTATACATCTGAATAAACATTATTAGGATTGCAATATTAATATTATTAAACCAATCTGCATTGAATTGCACCTTTTGATGGTCAAGCCCATCCTTTGCTCAAATAAAGGATGTTCATATATATTGTTGCTATAAGAAAAGTCTTCAGTTTAGATATATTACTACTTTACAGTAATAAAATGAATATATTTCCATCACTTGCAATTTGTAGCAATGTGTTACATGCCTAATTTTTCTAACAAATTCTAATTTTGTATTTTTGTAGATTTTTTCTAAAGTTTTTCCTCAAGTGCAATCAAAACTGTTTGAAGAATGCAGGAAACCCACGAGATATGCGAAGATTCCAGGTACTGTTTTAAAAAAGAATTAAAATTACATACAGAGGATTTGTAAGGATTTTTACAGAGGGAAAGCCTTTTATTTTAATTCGGTAATAGATTTACTTTGGAAAGAACACTCAAGGCAGCAAATTTAACCAAGGTTTGTCATATAGCGTTGGTGGTGCAGCGGTTAGAATGCAGTAATTAGTACTGCCAGCTGCCTGCAATTTAGCAGTTCAAATCCCACCAGGCTCAAGGTCGACTCAGCCTTTCCATCCTTCTGAGGTAAAATGAGAACCCAGATTGTTGGGGGGCAATATGCTGATATTGTAAACCGCTTAGAGAGGGTTGCAAGCCCTGATGGGTGGTATATAAATATAGTACAATTGCTATTGCTATTTTGGATTGTACAACTGACAAATTATATTAGGAGATGTGTTGTTCTCTTGTACAACTGTGAAACACATCTATTATTGGAATGTCAAATTTCTAAGAAAGAGAGAGATCAGTATCTTGGACTGAACATCACACAAATGACCTATTGGGATTCATATATCAAAATAGCATATATCCTGGATGATCAGA
>JANHJO010001915.1:148449-165137 GCA_032468235.1 Pseudoxyrhopus heterurus | reverse complement strand
GTTTACAGAATCAGCATATTGCCCCCAACAATCTGGGTTCTCATTTTACCGACCTTAGAAGGATGGAAGGCTGAGTCAACCTGGACCCTGGTGGGATTCGATCAGCCAAACTGCTGTTCGGCAAGTCTGCAGAGTAGTCTGCATTCTAACCACTGCGCCACCGCAGCTCCCTGTAAGAGGCTGTAAGAAGACATAATTGCTGTCTTCAAGTGTCTAAAGAGTTGTCATGACAGGATTGGTCAGGAGGATAGGATATCCTAATGATAAGAATTATTCAACAATGAAGAAGACTGCCAGTGAAGAAGTTGATTCCAGTAAAGGGCTTGAATTAGATTGACGACCCTTCCAAGTCTTACATTCTATGATTTCATTTTTTTAATAATATACTATTTTTCTTGCGAAAATGAACAATTTTCCCATAAAAGCAAGTTTTCAATAGTAATTCATTGTTTTGACCCCATCAAAACCTATTTTGTTAATCACTGAGGCAGTTATTTTTTCCTTTCTTAATTGGGCATGTATGTTTGAGAATCTTTGCTGTTAAATCCAGTTGAGTTGGTTCAAATAGAACCCTCTACTTGGTATTCGTTAATTTAGTGCTACACTGTATATCTGTTGCTTTTTCTAGATATTTTTCAAGGATAATTTCTCCATTGTATTGGAGAATTGTAGTAATTACGAGAGAATGTAAGCAATGTATGAATAACTACTGCCATATTTGTGGCTAAGAAAGAGTTGTTGCTAATGTACTAATGTAGTTGTCAAATGGCTCTTGGCTGTAATTGACTTCTGTTATCATTGAGGATCAAAGAGCAGACTAGGGATCTGTTTTTAAAGTGAGTGCAGCTTCTTCCAAACCAAGACTAAACTTCAAGGCCCCAAGTGCAGTTTTGTATCTATCAACAGGACTCCCATTTTGCCTGGATTGAAATTAAGCTTTCTCCTTTATTCAACCCATTCAGCTTAGATAATGTTTGAGGATATATATTACTTTCTTGAAATTGGATATTAGAAGCAATTGTCCTGAGCATCTTCATATAAATAATAAAGGCAGGATAGAAATAAAGTAAATTACAGTAGCCATTAACTGGATCTTGCTCCAAGAAGCTATTAGGAACCTGCAGATGGCAGAGTTGGGCCATTTTATCCAGTTGTTCACCCTGCTAAGGTTTTATTCAGGTCACTGATGTAAAACAGGCTAGAGAGTGATGTCCCTGGCAACCAGGATACATAGACTTTGCTCACTTTCAGATCATTAGCTCCACCCAAGCAGAATACAAAATCCAACATATAGCATTCAACATGGGGCCAAATATCAGTTTGGAAAGATTTTTTTTATTATCCTGGAAGACACAAAATTGTGACCAACTTCTAAATTGGGTGCCTCAGTAATTCATTGAAATCCTCAGGACAAGAATTTTAAGAAATGAAATGAAAGTTCATTCATCTTGACTACCTTAATAGGAGGATTTTTAGATAGTGGGATGTAAAGTATACTGTTAGCATCTATGTACTATCCTAGCCACTCCTATGCACTCATAATTGGCTGACAAAGGGAGTATCTAGATAATTAGAAAGAGTTCCTATAAATCACAACCATCCCACATCTAATCCTAGCCTAGTATATTATTGAACGGTCTAGAAGATAGAGCTCTCCACCCTCAGTTCTTCATGTTATATCCCAGACCAGTACTTTCATCCATAATTAAATCCTGGATAACAAAGTTTACCAATAAATAATCTGGCATTGAAGAGTAGGATCTTCACGTTGGAAAGTTCCTCTCAATTTGTCTGCCTTAGTCAGACTGCAATCTGAAAAGAAGGAAGGACAGACTATCCTCTGTACCTGCATTGGTCAAATTGCAATCTGTGATATTGCTCCCCACCTAGCCTCTCCAGCTACCTGTCTGTAAACAGAACAAAGTAAGTCTGTTCTGTTTAACCCCAAGGTTTCCATAAGGTCTTCCTAAAGTACACTGTATTACTTTAAAATAACAGCCTTCAGTATATCATTCTGCAGCTGGATAACTGCGAAGAGTTAAATAATGCAATACTGAAAAAAGTAAAAACTAAGCAATGAGAGTAGCAACAATGATTGTTTTGCAAATTAAAAGCCTGGGATGTTTTTAAATACACACCTAGTATTTAAAGAACAGACAGTAGCATCATGCCAACCTCCCTGAGAAAAAAATTCTATAGTTAGAATTCCATACATGAGAATTCCTCTTTCCAGACGCTATCCATTTTGCTTGTAAAAGTATCCAGAAAGTAACATATAATGATTTTACAACATGGTGCTAGTGTGAAAGCAAGAATTCCTTTGGGTATTGGGGCTTCAGTCACATTGGACTATAAAATAGCACATGCACTTAAGACTTATATATCGCTTCACAGTGCTTTATAACCGTCTCTAAGTGTTTATAGTATTGCCCTCAACAATCCGGGTCCTCATTTTACCCACCTCGGAAGGATGAAAGGTTGAGTTAACCCTGAGCCAGTGAGAATCGAACTGCTGGCAGTCAGTAGAATTAGCCTGCAATTCTGCATTCTAACCACTGCATTACCATCTTGTAAAAGATTATACATACAGCTATGTCTATTACAAATGGACTGATAATGAGTGAGAATATTGTCATACTTGTGAAGGGTACATTCTCTGATCAGTGTATACCAAAAAGCTAACTAGCTGTGTTCTGAACTGAAGTGGTCAGTCATCAGAGGCTGCCACATGCAATGGATTCCAGGAAGCTAATTTGGAGGATAGCTATAAATGGGAACTGAAGTCATACTGTCTCTGTCTAAACAGGAGAAAGCAAAAGGAGATACTCTAGTTTATCTGTTAAGAGTAACAATATCAAACAAGAAATCTGATTTTTAGGAGTTAAAGTTATTTTCTAAGTGAAGAATGGACAACATTTCATGGTTTATATTGCAGTCCACCAGAGTAAAGTTATTGGAAGGTATACAGTGAGCACGGTTAGAGCAAATCCAAAACTGGCCAAGATCAAAGTAAAAAATGAATAGGAAATCCTTCTCTCTGCTTCATTCATCATCATCCCAGAGGTTATATTTTTTGTCTCTTTAGGAAATAGCAACATATTCTCAAATGCTTCCTCAATCCATTTTTTCTCTTTCAGTTATTCAGTTACATACCCAAAATACTTTTTCCGTATTCATGCACTTGCCTTACAATGAGATTTTCTTCCCTAGTAGACAAGGAAAAAAAGGCTTCACTTTCTTATAACACAGTTAAGAGAGCAAAGATAAGAAGTAGAGGTAAAATTCAATGGCAACAGGTAGATTAGATACGTGCTGAATCTGTCTATGAGGTGTATGTTGGGTAAAGACTGCATATGCATTTCAACAGGATGTGCATTCAGGTCCCGAATAGTTCCACTTCCTGACAAAAAGAACCACCTATGAATCTTGTCTGAATGTTAAAAAAATTTGAGTACTTCACTTGATATGAAGAACATCTCATTTCACATTCCTAAGTGACATAAAGCAGAGGTTTCATGTTGTCAGTGCTCAATCAATAAATAACACAATGTGGAATTTTACAGGGCTTGCTAGTATAAATATTACAGAATTGTTCAAAATTCAGCAAGAGCTGCTTCAGCCAAGAATGTAACCACTTATCCACAGTTCAAGTGCTTCTTTACTCAGTTTGTTCAGAGAAATAAAATAGTAAATTGTATTGGAGGCTTCAAAGAAAAGTAAGAAATTGGGCTTGGTTATATCTCTGGTTTTACATGATGGATAGTTTTGAAGCAGACTTGTAAGAGAGAGAGATAAAAGACTCACAACATTAAACTGTGCACAGGGAATACTGACAGTGTGACTGCTATGCATTTTTTTCTGTTTCAGGATGCCAGAGCCAGACTTTAGTGTGGGTGATGTACGACTCTATGTAGGTAATTATGCATTTTTCTTCTGAATTAAACAGGCATGTCAAGATAAAAGCTGGTATGTAATTTATGTGTAGAATTTAATTTTAGCAGAACTTTTAAATTGTAAAGTAGTCCCTGGTCTGGAAGGGAAAAAAATGAAAAATGTTTGTTTTAAAGATTAAGCACCCCTAAATCAGAAGGCCTTGGATAATTATTCTATATCTTGTCCTTCATATGCCCTTTATCTCCCCCCACCCCTTTTTAAAAACCCATGTTTTATGTGTTCTTCTGCCTCTCTTGAGCTAGACGTTATTACCGGAAATTAATTAATTATCTGTTTATCTTATAAATTGGTAGGGAGTCGTAGGATGGTGGATGTCATGGATGTAAACACACAAAGGGATATTGAGATGACCATGGCTCAGTGGGCACGCTACTATGAAACACCAGAGGAAGACCGAGAGAAGCTATACAATGTTATCAGCTTAGAGTTCAGCCATACCCGGCTTGAGAACCTGGTGCAAAGGCCAAATACGGTAAATTTGGTGTTTCTTCTTTCCATTGACAGTATCTTTTTTTAAAAAAAAATTTGAAGGTCATTTAAACAAATGAGGTATGTTTTATTTTGACTGTATTTTGCTGGGATTTTTAATACGTTTTATGTCTTAATAATTGTTGATTTTAAAGGGTAAGTGATAATATGATATATGGAATCTTTGATGCTTGCTGAGCTTGGTTGTTTGCTTGCATATGTTTTATTATCTGACTAGGTAATATCAGTGCTAGCGAGTATGGCTTTTGCTCCCTGTTTATATGCAGTAGATTTTATTTATTTATTTAAAAGATTTATATGGCCATCCATCTTAAGCAACTCTGAGTGACTTACAACAACCATAAAACCAGTAAATAATTATAAATAGGAAACAATAAAATAATACCCTGTGCCATGGTCATCCCCATTGGGATGCCCCACAGCAGGATCAACTACCTTCCTTCCATGCCTTTTATCCATACAATCCCAGCACCTCAGTCAAAAGCCAAGTCTTAACAGCCTTCCAAACGGCTTGAAGGGTGGAGACCTGGCAAACCACAAGTGGGACAGTGTTCCACAAGGTAGGGCAGTCATGGAAAACTCATGCTTCCCAAGTCCTGCTAGATGGTAACATTTTAAGGAAAGGATTAGGAGCATGCTCACTCTCTCTGATCTTGTGGGATGGGTGGATAGTCTTAGGCAGTCCCACAGATAACCAGATCCCATGCCATGTAGGGTGTTAAAGATGATAACCAGCACCGTGAATTGCATCCAGAAGAAAACTGGGAGCGAACTAAAAATATACTTCTAGGCATTACTGTAATTATAATTCTTAAAACAACAAAAAAAACCTCACTGTATAAAAAACAATATATTGTCCCTAGAGGAAATTATTCATGTTAAAATAAAATCTATGATAAGTTGTGACTGAAAGCTTGCAGTATGTGTGGCATTAATTACATGTATGTGTATGAGAAATCAATATGTACTTAAATATAAGCATTAATTCTGATTCCTTCAGCAAGCCAGTTTGGTCTAATTGTTAAAGTTCCAGGTTAGAAATGAGGAGACTGTGAGTTCTAGTCCTGCTTTAGGCATCCAGATCTAGCTGGATGACTTTAGGCCAGTGATACCCTCTCAGCCCACATCATCAGGCAACAAGCCAATCAGTCAATTCCTGTTGCAGGCAATGGGTCAGCATTTGGTTGGTTCGAAAAAGTGGATCCTGTACCTGCAGGAAAAATGCTTGGAAGAAGAAAAAAACCTGATCCTTTCATTAGCAATTCTAAAGTATATTTAAGTCCATTTGACTTCCAGTGAGATGGTGATGTATGAGATTGCACCTACGTGTGCTACAAATGATAATTTTAAATTTTATTCCATAAATATTGGGTAGGAGGTTTTTTTTAATTGAAGCACACAGCATCAGTATCAGCTGGGGTTTGACCATGACAAGCTAAGTTTACTGCAGCATGCCAGTAACAAAAAATTTAAACTAAGGATGGAACTCCATGTTATCTTATCTCACAAAACTCATTTCACTTCCTCCCAACTGCAATACTGGCAGCCAGTTTAGTTAGTAAAGCTGAGAGTACTTACCGCAGGAGGACAGAAGAATGATTACAAACATGAGTAAGAGGGCTGTTATTATTATTATTTAAATACTTAAAATGGCCCTCACAAGAGGTGGTTATTGTGGATTAGGATTAGAAACTGGAGTAATATAAGATCATAAAGAGGGAGAAAGCCAAGCCAAGATTACAGGTTTTTTCCTCCAGCAAGACTCTCACCTGACTCTTCTTTAGACAATGGCTGAGTTACCCAAATGAAGGCCCTATGGTGAAGTCATCTCATGACTGGTCATTAGGGCTTTGCTGCATGTTTACAAGAGAGCCAATTGAAACTGGAGTAAGTCCAGCCAAATAATTTGCCTCATGAATCAACAGTCTTTTATATTGACAACACTCCCATAAAGAGGAACTGGACTATGCTGGGAGGTGAAGAGACTGCACTCTGCCATCCCACGCACATCCTATGCTTCATCCTACATCCCTGCCAGCCCAAGCTGAATGTTGTCATGGGAGTGGCAGGGACATGCAAGGCGGCAGGAGCAGCAGCGGTGGCAGAGTGCAGGATGGGTAAACGGGCAAAAATGGGAGGGGGTAGGTAGGTGGAAGGCGTAAAGCAGAGCTGAGTACCACAGTGAAGAAAATTTTTTGAAATCTAACGACAGTGCAGTTCTGGACTAAGGACTGCCATGGGACTACCAAAACTGCCAACACTAAGCAGTGCAGTCATGTGATGTTTCCCATAATGACTGCATCACTTAACAACAGAAATTCCAATTAGGGACTTTATATGAAGACCACTTAAAAAATGATTATCATTTGGGGGGGGGTAATATTTCATCAGTATAGGTGGGAGAGATTTATTCTTGACTAACCACTTCTGTTTTGTGATATTCATTGTGATTCTGTTATTTGTGTGTTTAATTTCTAAGACATTATTGTATATCTTATTTCATAGATAATTCTTCATGAATACAGAATATATCAGTGTAATATACTAGATTGTTAGTTGAAAGAGTGAGTAGAGCCTCACTAACTGATACTTAGTGAAATATCCTATATCTTGAACCTCAAGGTATAATCTTTGATACCTATTTAATATTTTGGAATTAGGTTATTTGATAAAAAGATATTGAACATTTGTTTGTGACAAACATAAATCTTAATTTAATACATATTTTCAGGTGGATTTAATTGATTGGGTTGACAATATGTGGCCAAGGCATCTGAAGGAAAGCCAGACAGAATCAACAAATGCTATTTTGGATATGCAGTATCCAAAAGTGCAAAAGTAAGTAAAAATTTGTATATAGATCTTTCTTTTCATTTATGTGAGTTTTACGGAAGATGTTTCTATACTGCTACCTCTCCTTCTATGTTTATATTGATTGTCAAAAGATCAGCAGTCTGGGCCAGACGGGCTAACATCATTCCTAAGTCCTCCAACAATGCTAATTGGATGGATAACATCTATTAACATTGTATTGTTGAATGGCAAAATAGATTTGTTTTAACAGCAGGAATTACAGCAGGAAGAACTTCCTGCTTAGGGATATAGATTCATATTACTGGCTTTCTAATACAATAAAAACTATACATCACATACTAATCTTATTGTCTACTTTTCTTTCAATAGTAGAGAGTATTCTTAATACAAAGATTCTGGTAATACTATCATTCAATGTGTCAGTGGCATACTAAATACTAACAATAAGAATTTATTCTATCTGCAGAGTGTTGCCACTTAATTCAATAAAGTTTTTATGTTTTCATAATTTCTGGTTTTATTTCAGATATTGCCTGATGAGTGTTAAAGGATGCTACACAGATTTCCATGTAGATTTTGGTGGCACATCAGTATGGTATCACATCCACAGAGGGGGGAAGGTACCGTGGCATTTCCAGCAACATACTTTTTGTGAGAAGTTTTGAGTAAAGAGATTGTAATTGCAAATGGTCACTGTACACAGAAGTTGCTAAGTGAGGGCTACCTGCCGATACTCATTTCACTTGAGGAGTCACTTGCAACTCATTTGGACACCTCACTCTAGAATCAAACTTATTGGGCTGTTTTAACAGAATTCCCTAGTGTAACTAGTAACTTATACTATGTAACTATTATATATCAGAAAAATAACACTTTTACACATCTGCTCATGCTATTCAACTGCAGCATTATTTTATTACCCATTTGGCACAGAGACGTTAGTAGAATTTTTACCTGGTCTTATTTTAAAAACAGAAATTTCCGGGCTTTTTAGGCTCATTTGGGGACTTGTATATACCTAGTTCTTGAATCATTTAATATTCTATTTTTAAGAAAGTTTAAAAAATTGAGATATCTGTTTTGTCCAATTGCAAAACTTTGCTTTCATTCTTTTGTTTTAAATCATTTGCTTTGCTAATTGTACAGCCATTACTCATTTAGTGACTACCTCAGTGACCATTCACAACTACAGTAATAATAAATGGTGATTAAAAATTCATTTTCCACCAATCCATGCACTTGGGCCTGACAATAGAAGCCTTCAGAGTGACATTGATTAAAGTCACGTTAGTTTCAGGCAGCTAAGTGTGCTAATTAACTAATTAAGGTTACGGAATTGAGCTTGTTACCTTGTTTGCAGTTTTTAGGGAAACACTGCTGTGTGGAGAAAAGCAGCCCAGGAAGAAAGCTTATTTAAGAAATCTCTCCAACCTGTAAGGGAAGCAAAATAGATCAGGCACAGGACACTAGGAAAGAAGGAACCAATGATCTTCATAACCTCTCTTTCAATCATGTATTCACATAGCAATTATTTCACTTAATAACCAAGTTGTTAGAATGCAACACAGTTGCTGAATGAGGAGAAAGTGCACTAAATGATCTCTCCCATTTAAATTAACTGGATTAGTTGCATTAACTGTAGAAATTCAGGAATGTATAAGGATTCTTAAATACTTCACTGAATTCCTACAGTATATATAAATGAGTAAAATCCAAATGGCTAGTTTTCTATGCCAGTCTAAACTGAAGTAAATAATACAACACAGAGAGCACTATTACAAAATGGAGGACACAAAGATTAATCTATTTTAGTGTCTTTATATTTCCCCCCCAAAAAGCAGTTAATTTGCTCTGCCAGGTTTAGAATATCTTTTTGCCACATTGAACCTTTGAGAGTTACTGGCTCTGCGTTGCATATGCAATGTGATGTTTTGTTTTAGTTAAATATAAAAGTAGTCCTCAATTACGACTCAATGAGTGATCATTTGAAATTGCAGCAAAAATTGAAAGAAGGGACTTACAAGCGGTCCTCGTGCTTACGACTGTTGCAGAATTCCCACAGTCACATGATCAAAATTCAGGCGCTTGCCAACTGGCATGTATTTCCGATGGTTGCAACATCCCGGAGTCATGTGATCACCATTTACGATCTTTATTTCTGACAAGCAAAGTCAGTGGAGGAAGCCATATTTGTTTAACGACTGCATGAGTCATTTAACAACTGCAATGATTCGATTAACAACCGTGATTAAAAAAAGGTTTTAAAAACAGGCACAATTCATGCAATTCAAGTAACAACTGCCTTACTTAGCAATGGAAATTGTAGTACCAATTGTGGTTGTAAGTTGAGGACTATTTGTCATATAATAACAATCATACAAATTGCAATCTCCATATAATTCAAATTGCTGGCAGTGATTATCGGTATCTAGTAATATGTTGTAAAAGAGAAGTTTATAAACTAAAAGATGTGTCCTCCCTGGGATAGCTAGGGCAGGACCAGGCTGCAGATGAAATGCTGATAAAAATATTTCAGAATAATTATCTGGGAAGAAAAGCTCTACCAGTATGCAGAGAGAAAGTGGGGGGTACTTGAAGAAATGAGATGGCAGATTGGTTGAATGTTGTAAGCAACATGTAAGAAAGTTCAGACCTTGGAACAAATGCTAGGTAGTTTCAATTATCTTTTTTTTAACTGTATTTATCTCAACTTCTTGAGCATTATTGCAGTTTAGATGGGTGGTCTGTCCTTCTAAAAGTTGAGTATCCACTAAACATCCACAATTAGCACAAATTAGCAAACTCTCAAACATGCAGTAGAGTCTTATGTTTCTTCTTCTCCACACTTGATCCATTTACTGTTGCATGTATGAATATTATCAGAAGCAATACATACAGTGTGAAATAATTTTTAGTTGGGAACCTTATTGGTGGAATATGTAGGTCACCAATTTTCAGCAAGTTGTTGCATAATTTAGAATACTAATCTGGATTTAATAGTTGATTTTTCTGAAGGACACCTTCTTTAACTTTTCTTTTTCTATTTGCAGGTCTTCTGGCTAATCCCACCCACTCCACAGAATTTAGAATTATACGAAAACTGGCTACTATCAGGGAAACAAGGTGACATCTTCCTTGGTGACAGGGTATCAGATTGTCAGCGTATTGAACTAAAGCAAGGCTATACCTTTGTCATTCCCTCAGGTATATATAAACAGTTTTGCATAGGTAAAACACAGCCACTAAGAAACAGTTCTAAACAGCAGATTCTCAGTATCTTTTTTATTGCTAAAAAAGTATATGTCTGTTGAAGTATTAAAATAATACAATACTTCTTATAGTTTGATTAAGCCTGGGATATACTTAAATTTGAACGGACAATTCTTGGATTAAACTACAACCCATCTACTTTGCTTTAGCTGTCTCCAGGTTCACTTTGCTAAAATTCAATGAATCCCCAATTTTTGGCAGCATAACCTTTGACATTTATCTTTTCTGATTTTCTGAGAGGTTGGAAATAAATTAAGTTTAAAATAGCCTCGTAAGTCTCTGGTAATGTAAGCCCTTTATCCCCTTTGCTTCAGAGGCCTAAAAATGATTCTGACCTAAACAGTATTTACCCATTTAGGTCAACAGGGCAATATGCATTGTTGGCAAATCTTGTAGAAAATAATGAGGGAAGGGCAATAGGCAGTTATTCTAAGAAACCAGAAAATACCAAACCTCCCTTTCCTCCAATTTCAGGTGAAAAATGTCATTGCCATCTTTTTAAACTTACATGTTGTTTAAACCAGGTTGGATCTTGTACCTTTCTGTAATCCTAGGATAAA
Source organism: Pseudoxyrhopus heterurus (assembly GCA_032468235.1). Lineage (NCBI taxonomy): Eukaryota > Metazoa > Chordata > Lepidosauria > Squamata > Pseudoxyrhopus > Pseudoxyrhopus heterurus. Next base: position 154,050 of record JANHJO010001915.1, on the reverse strand, counting down.
TTGGAATTAAGAATACATTTTTTTCTGAGAAGATTTGGTTCAATAAATACAACCCTTGGAAGTTAAAAATACAAGATTTTCAGCTATGGTGACTCAGATTATCTGAATGATGGGCTTTGATCCTTAGGTTGGATCCATGCGGTGTATACTCCTATGGATACCCTAGTTTTTGGAGGAAACTTTCTACACAGCTTCAACATCCCTATGCAGCTACGGATTTATAGTATTGAAGACCGTACACGGGTAAGAGGTTTTCTGAAACATTTTTCAAAATTGTATAACTTATACATTATAGAATATTACTACCCCTATTAAAGTTCAGTTTTTCAACCACAAAAGCACTAGGTAAACCAGTAAACCCTAAAATTTCAACTGATAGGACAAACGCTAACTTAATCAGAGAAACAACAGTATAGATGTCTACATTAGGTAGTTACATTCTTTTCTAATATTTTTAATAGTTTTCTAATTGTTATTTATGATGCCTATGGCAGGGCACAGATGTTCCCTTTAACTGGATTAAATCAAGATGTCATGTAATCCCAAAATCAGTTTCTATCATATCAGCTAGTCCTGAAAGGTCAGAAATGAAGCATTATCATAATCAGCTTTTGTTCATTATTATCCAGTGTCTAGTACTGATCTGAAATACAGAGGTGAAATTACTTTCAGTCTATGTTTAACTGAATTCTGATATTGCCATATGATTTTTTTATCTTTCCCTTATATTTCAGTGCTGAATTATGCTACGAGTTAATGTTTCTGCTTAGGTTTTATTTTGCTAAGTAATCTAGGCTCACTTCAAGTTAATTATCTCAGTGGCTATCTTTGATTCCAAATGATTTATAGAGTCCTTCGGGAGTTGGGCGGCATACAAATATAATAAAATAAATAAATAATAATCACTGACTTCAAGACAAATCCTTTCAGATAAATTACTTTTACTTCTTTTCATTGTGTAGTTTAGTTGATTCTGTTATCCATTCAATAAGTTACCAGTCTATAAGCTGGCATTTCTGAAGTCTGCGGAAAACTTTTATGTCTAAACACAACCAAGTTAACAAGCTTAGATAATAATTTCTACTGGCAAGGGCAGTTTTATCCAGATCTTCTTTCACACAGAAAAGGAACAGGTTTTACAATCCCTTTCCATCTCATTTGTTCATGAGTTTTAAGGAGACTTTCAGAACAGTGTGAAATTATAACATGGGCAAGTAACAAAAAATAGTTCACCTTTTATCAAAACTGTTGAATTGAAGGCCTTCTATGAACATGAAAGAGCAATGTTATTTGTAGAAAGGATGTCTCCATGTAGAAAGACTCAGCAATTGCAGAAATTCTAAAAAGCTAATGAAGCAAGGCCTTTCCTTTATAAAAGGCATGCTGATTTCCCCCCCCTCTGGTTGCTCTTCAGATCAGAGATCTTCATCGCTCTTTAATGTTCAACTTTTATGCACATTGAGCTATCCTTAACAGTATTCTCTAGTTTATATGGGGCAGAAGTTAAGATGACCTAGATCTTTTTTAAAGATTATAGGCTCTTTTGAAGTCCTCAATAAGAAAGCTAATTTTAATAAGTTTATATTTTAATTAAGAGTCTGGAAAAAATGCCACTGGCCCCACACTGAATTGTAAAGTATGAATGAATTAATTTTGAGAGAACTACAAGACAGCAATTTTCTACATACTGGGGCATTTTGATTTCCCTATAGGGTTAAGTGAGAAAAAGGTGGGGTTATTAAGAAAATTGCATAACTAATAGTCTAAGAAATGCTGTTTTCTTGTATTTTGCCCCTTTGCAGGTCCCAATTAAATTTCGTTATCCCTTTTATTATGAAATGTGCTGGTATGTTCTAGAACGCTATGTCTACTGCATCACTAACCGTTCCCATTTGACCAAGGACTTTCAGAAGGAATCCCTTAACATGGGTAAGAGCTGCTATTTTAGCTTTCATTTTTCTGATTTTTATGTTACACACACATACACATTTCTAACAGATAACCCTTGAAGATAGTGCCATAACCAGAAAAGAGTCACATACCCAATCACCAAGTGATCTAAGAGTATGACTTAAACCTAGCTTTACATTCACCTTTATTTATTTAATGCTGTCCAAAAGAAATCAAATATTTAATCTGATAATGTTTATTCCTTCCTCTGTATGCAGATATGGAACTGTGCAACTCAGATTCAGGAAATGTAGATGAAGACGATGCTGTGGGCGGAAAGGAATCACATCGCCCAGTCACCAGAAGATCAATCCTTACCAGCCCAGTAGCCAATGGTGCTAATCTAGACTATGATGAACTAAATAGAGGGTGTCGAAGTTTGCCAAGTCTTAAGAGAACTCTCTCCATGGATTCTGAATCCAGTCGAGGTTCCCAAAATGGCCAAGCATGGGATTCTCACAGCAATTGTTCACTTAAAGACAAGAAGGTACACCTAACACAGTTTGAGCTTGAAGGTCTACGTTGTCTTGTAGACAAGCTGGAATCTTTGCCTCTACACAAGAAGTGTGTACCCACAGGCATAGAAGATGAGGATGCTCTTATTACAGATGTTAAGGTAAGATGGAAATATTGTCTTTTTCTATAGCACTGTCAAGTTAAGGAACAAAGGAACAGTAATAATCAAAGTGAAATATTTAATCAAGACTGGATGATTATAGCCAACTGTGCTGCACTACTGCAAGCTGATTTAACACTGGAATCAAAATAGCTATTTTGTACTTACCAAAATTCCTGACACTATTCAATTTGTGTTTGAAAATGTTTCTGCCTTCCCTGCAGTACTAACTAGAAATAATGCAGATTTGTCAGTCTGAGAATAATAACCGTGTTTCTCTGAAAATAAGACTGGGTTTTATTTTCTTTTGGGTCCTAAAATAAGCACTAGCGCCCCTCCCCCCAAGTACAGGAGGCCCACTTCTGCTTGCTTGCAGCCGCAATGGAGCGGGAGGCCAAGCAACAACCAGTACTGTGGCCACAAGGTGAGGTGGGTGGAACTACCCCATGCGCCCTGCACCAGCTTACCTCAGGACCCCGCATCCATACATGACACCTGCCTCTCCTTGTGGCCATGGCACCACCGTGCCACTCAGCCTGCTGCTCCGTTGCAGCCGTGAGCAAGCAGAAGAAATGGGCCAGTGGCCATGTGGGCTCTCACTGCACATGGCTGATAGTGCTGCCATCATGAGGCAGGTGTCGGGGCCTGGATGGCCTGGCTGCGGGGGCCCTGAGGTAAGCTAGTGCGGGGCGCATGGGGCAGCCCCACCCGCCTCACCTCGTGGCTACAGCACCATAAACAACCAGACGGAATGGGCAGGCAGCCGGCTGTGCAGGCTCTTAAGTAGGGCTTATTTTGGGGATAGAGCTTATATTAGGCATAGGCATAAAAACATGCTAGGGCTTATATTCTGGATTGGTCTTATTTTCAGGGAAACGGTATATCCCATACTATTTCATTCGCATCCCAAGAAGAGGTTAAAATTTTTTCCGCATCCCTAATATGGGCACAGTTGTTATCAACTTACATTTTGGTAATATTTTATAACATGTATTGATAGTGTTTCATATATGATACTATTACAAAGTTGTTTCATGGAAATGAAACAAGGAAGTTCTTGAATTTTATCAGTATGAAGTACTTCCTATAGTAAGGCAACTATGTATCTTCCTTGTATTTGTCACTTAGAGTCCCTGAATAATTTGAGTATATCTCTGGAAGGATTTGTTGGAACAGAATCCTTGGTAAAAATACTTTGTTATGCTTTAAGTTGCCATTGTTAGGTTCAATAATACTAAATACTGTATATGCTTCCAGCCAGCCAGCACATAAGCATAAATATCATATGAACATAAAACTGTGTGAAGTTTTACTACAAATTAGTAATTTGTCATTTGCCTGAAAGCCAATTAAGTTTTTAAGAAAGCAGAACATAGTAGAGTATCCACTGCTCCATTAACTTCTGATAACCTCTTAAGACTAGATTTACCATGTTAAGACTGTAGCTTTGCTTATGAAAAGTTTGCTGAATTGTCTGGATTTGCCTCATATATTAAATCATAAATTATATTTTACAAACCAGTATCTGGATTCAGATAATACAAGTCAAGCCCATTCAAATCACATTATGGTATAGCGCATTATATAAATCAAGGCACAATAACTTGATTTGTGTATTTTTGCTCCTCATCTCTCTCTCGATTTTTTTCTCTTGTGATTATTTGAATGGGGAAAAGGATTTATTTAATCCAAATGATCAGCAAATTCACATCATCCAACTTGAAAGGCAAGACTGAAAAATGTTTCCTTATTGGAGGGTTATTAGAAGTGTGCATGTGTATGTGTATATAGAACCACAAGCCATTATGTCTCCTAGAGATAACAGCTGCCATTTGTTCGGTTGGTATTTTATGGGTACTGCGTGTCATTTGATCTGTCTACTGAAAAATGGTGACAAATTCAGAAGTTTCCATAGAAATGGCAGTGTCCAATTACATTGTGTAGTCTGATAAAAATAGAGTGAGCGCTCAGTTAGAAATACTGCTTAGTTGTATAATTCCAGGAAATGTTGGTGAAACCCACAAACAATTCATAGTAAAAAAAAAAAAACTATGAAAACGTTAAAAAAACATTACTCCCCTAATGTTTTACGCATTAATTAAAATGCTGTGGCTCAATATACCTGTAAACTATTGTGTAAATATACTCTTTGAAACAAGAAAATTTGCATTACAGTCTGCAGGCATTTTTCTTTTTTTCAGCATCTGTAGGTTGCTCCCTTGTATTCGGCAAGGTCTGTGATAGCGCCACAATCCTGCTTAAGGCTGTTTAAAATTTTAGTAAGTTTGAATGCATTGTCATCCGTTAATAGTTCATATACATGCAAACTAAAACATTTATGTATGTAAAATACGCCGGCTATCTGTCGTACTACAATAGCTACCCTAGTTGCATATTTTGAACATTAGCCCCTGCAACATCGGCATTTAAGATCTATTGTGGCATTGCTGATGGTAGAAGCTTTAGAAGTCCATATCTTTAATGTTTGTTAGATCACTTTTATCCGTTTCAGCCGTCTAAATATCCCAGCAAACATTTCAAACGCCTGGTTCAGGGAACCAGTAATACAAGGGTAGCAGCCAGCAATACCTGTTTGGCTAGTATACAGCACCAACTTGTCTCTAATATTCGTTATGGCAAGTTTGTGCTGAATTCCGAAAACGTTGATTCATGAGCAAGAAAGATTATACAGCACTGGGGGGGGGGGGAACCCCATCAGGTATAAGTTTCACTTTTACAACGAGCTTTCCGTGCAGTCTTTTAAACTCACATTTTTTAAATATAAAGCGGGTGGATAGCTGATTAAGAAAACTAGCTGTACCTCTCGGCCGTTTCACGGATCTCAAGACCTTTTTTTCCATGTTCTAGGCGGTTAAAAGAAGAAAAGAAAGAAAAAAAGAAAAGCCATTGTTACTGTTCAAAGGCACCCTTATTGAGAGGAATTTGCTTGTGACCAAAATAGTGATGCAAGGGCGGCGGGGGGGGAGGGGGAAAGAGACCTAGCTGCAGCAACCCCCGAGAACGGGTTAATAAAG
>JANHJO010001915.1:109092-140774 GCA_032468235.1 Pseudoxyrhopus heterurus | reverse complement strand
GAGGGAAATAAAAAAAGCACTGCAGTAGAAAGCTGTAGAGATAAGGAGAAACAATGGGGGGGGGGGAAATTAAGGAAACAAAATGAAAGAAAGGACGACGTCTACTAAGGAAAAAGTATAAAAATCATGTTCTCAACAAAAATACAGACCCTTTCTTCTGTACTTATAATCAAGCATTCTCAAAAATCTAAAAATTCTATAGCAGCTATGTTTGTATAACTGGTAACGTAGAAGGTTGTTCCTGCTAAGAAACTGGCAAGTCCACTGAGGCAGTACCAGCTTCTTTTAAGCGCTGTAGTGCGCTCTCTTGCCTTTGTGCTTCCGTTTCTTCGTGTTCCATCCACATGACTTTATCTCTGCTTCCTTTCTGTGCCACACAGGAAGTGAAGAGTGATGACAGAGCCTGTCTTTTCTCCTTTTGCTCTCGATATCTCACATGATGCTATCCTTGCACTTTCCCTAAGGGAAAAGACACGTTTAATGTTTTCTTTTTTAAATTTGAAAGTATTAAAAGAGTGCAAAGAGGAGTTCTCAATTTCTGCTGAGACATTAGTACACTAAGCGTCATACTGGGACCTCCACCCATCAACCTTTTAATGTAGTAAATCAGTGTATATTTCTTCCCATTCTCGTTTATTTTTCTAGTTGAACAAAGGTAGGCTTCTGCTTGGCAACCATAGAAAGAAAAAGAGAGGGATTTCAAGTATCATATTTATCCCTGATCTATGCCATTCATTCCATGGCCCAAACTCCTATTTGATATTTAAATGGTAACTTAATATCTTTCACTTTTTAGAAACGGAAAATGGATGATGGTGATGATGACACAGTTCAAGCCAAAGTCCTGCGTCCCTTGCGAAGCTGTGAGGAACCTCTGACTCCACCACCCCACTCTCCTACCCCAATGTTGCAGCTGATCCATGATCCTGTGTCACCTCGAAGCATAGTGACGCGGTCCTCTCCAGGGGCAGGTCCTAGCGACCATCATGGTGCCAGTCGGGATGAACGCTTTAAGAGACGACAGCTGCTTCGACTACAGGGCACAGAACGTACAGTTGTGCGGGAAAAGGAAAACAACCCTAGTGGCAAGAAAGAGCTTTCAGAGGTAGAAAAAGCCAAGCTTCATGGTTCATATCTCACAGTCACATTGCAAAGACCTACCAAAGACGTGCATGGTACTTCAATTGTACCCAAGTTGCAGGCAATCACTGCCTCCACTAATCTGAGACACTCCCCCCGTGTGGTCATGCGCCAAAGTTCAGCCAGGACACCCCAGCGGGGTGGAGATGAAGAAATAGCAGAGGAGGAAGAGGAAGATGAAAGTGCAGATGATGATGAAGAGAATGCTGAGGAAAATGGGGCAGCCAGGCTAAATGGACAGGGGGGCAGGGCATCAGATGGTGAGGAAATCTGGATGCAAAAGGAAGTATGGATGTCTGTCTTCCGATACCTTACTCGCAAGGAGCTTTGTGAATGTATGCGTGTATGCAAAACCTGGTTCAAATGGTAAGTGTACAGAAATTACTGCTAGAGCAGTTTTTACAACTCATTTCTGTAATGCCTTTATTTTTCACAGTGACTTACACAATCCTAACATACCACCCAAAAAATTTTAGTTCAGGTTGTATTTGCTGAGCCTCAACTGACAGATTTATGAATAAGCAGAAATGGGGATACAAAAATGGAATAAAGTTATTTATGCAACTATATTTGTCTATACACAATCTCTAGAATGTACATATTGGCTCCATGCTCAAGCGACAGTTTGGGAAAAAGAAAAAATGTGCAGTTTATAAGCAATTGTTTTGCTAGTAATAGCTAAAAATGGAATCAGGATTCACTGAAGCATATATTCTGGACTGATCTGGTGTAATACTTTACATGCCACAGTCTGGGCATGACTTAAGTATGTTACAATATTCTAAAGAGAACTGCCATCTAGTGCATTTTAAACTCCCTGAATCCCTGAGTTTTGCGTTCAAGCATTTATATATCAAAGTAAAGATGGTTCTGTTCTATCAGTAAATATTTAAAGCACTTTGCTTTGATTCTTTGTTCATACCTTCTTTCAGTGCAAAAAGCTAGCTATGAGTTAAGTGTACAGCACTTAATATTGGAATATTCCTACCTCGGCCTGCCACAGGATCTGGTTTATATATTTAGGTTAAAGTCAAATAGCAAGCATTAGCCATCTAGATTTTTTTCTAGTTCTCTGTCTTCGTGCTTTTCATATGTAGTGAACATCCATCTATCATCTATAGGAATTGGGAGGTAGTAAATGTGTCAATGATTATCCAGAAAAATTGTTCTTATCGCTGCAAAGCTTCATAGATCCAAATGCACTGTTTGAAAGATTATTGCACAGCAGTGATCTAACTTCTGCAAAAAGCCATGTCCAAATTTATCTTTGTAAATAGAAAAAGTTAACTTTCATATAAAAAATAGAAGCCTAAAGATATATATGTGGTGAAGAATTGGAAGGTAACTATGGCCAAGACAGAAAAAATAAGCTTATATCCACATACCTCAAGTTATATCTTTCCTATTTAGACTTTGTTTCAGAGTATGTACTGATCCACTACATTACAATAACCTTAGTCTTGCCCCAAAAGATAGCTGTGAGAGACTTGTCAGGAACTGTTTAGGTATAATATAAGTGATGTAGGAAAGTATGTTCTCTTATCTAATCTAAAAATCAATATATTTGATAGGTGTGGTGATAGGAGATTGTGGACGAAGATTGACTTAAGCAGGTATAAGTCCATCACACCCATGGCTCTTGGTGGTATAATCAGGAGGCAACCAGTCAGCCTTGACCTCAGCTGGACCAATATTTCTAGAAAACAGCTTACCTGGCTCATCAACAGATTACCAGGTATGTACTTTTATCAGGTTAGATGCATCTTTCTGTCAAAGCCTCACATTAAAGGTTTCCCATTGAACAGATTAATATCCTGTGATAGTTGATCACTAAGGTTGTTTGTGAATAGAGTTTAGGATTCTGAATATCATGGCATTCCTTTGCTTTCCCAAAGATAACCATAGATTAGATTTGTTACTTGGCCTAATTCTTAACAAACTATGAGGCAAATGTTAATGGGTTATCAAAGAAGCATTGTTCTTATAATACGGATATTGTTCTAATACTGTGGACCTCAGCAATGATCAACTATTGCCTCACACTTATAATCTGGAATGAGGGCTCAAAGTAGAAGTCCAGTAGCTAGGGTCCTGGAAATATATACAGAAAATTATTTAAAAGATTTTCACATCTGTCTATCGTTCAACAGGCCTCAAAGACCTCATCTTGGCAGGCTGCTCCTGGTCAGCAGTATCTGCTCTCAGTACCTCTACCTGCCCCCTTCTCAGGACCCTCGATCTTCGGTGGGCAGTAGGAATCAAGGATCCTCAGATTCGGGACTTGCTGACACCTCCATCAGATAAACCCAGTATGTTTGTTTGCCATTTGCATACAGCAGGAATTTCTGGAGAGCTTGTGGGTGGCAGACAGATTGATAATGATAAAGGAGAATTAAAAGGGGAAGTTAGGGGCTGAAATATACAATAGTTGTTTTTTGTGCCCTTTCAATGTTACTGTATATCATACAATAGGTCAAGACAATCGCAGCAAACTCCGTAACATGATAGACTTCCGATTGGCCGGGCTGGATATTACTGATGCCACACTCCGGCTCATCATTCGCCACATGCCTGCGCTCTCACGACTTGATCTTAGTCACTGCAATCACCTTACAGACCAGTCAGCCAACCTGTTAACTGCTGTGGGATCTTCCACACGAAACTCACTCACTGAAATTAATATGGCAGGTATGTGCACTTGCATTTTTTTTAAAATACATCTCTGCATTCTACCCTGGCAAGAACCACTGACCTGCGTGACCTCTGGTTTGTTGCCCTGTGGTTGCAGAAGAGGGCAATTTTAAGCAGACAGTGATCTCTTTTACTCCCAAGTAACAAGTATATGACATCTTTCTGAACCCAAAGTCCTATGAAAGTTTCAGATGCTTATTTTCCATATTTCATAGGCTTTTCCTCCAGTCTTTATTAAATGTGGATATAGCAAAACGGTCACCAGAGATAAAAATGACCCTGCATGTATTTGAACTTGGATAGTATTCCATTATAAATATTCTTTGAGAAATGCATTTGAAGTAGCATGTTAAAATTAAATCCTGTATATAGTACAAGCATTTTATTGATTGTTGCACATCCACATTCAATAAAAATTTACATATAACCCAGAAGGAAAATAATCCTTCACAAAATGGTAGTACTTGTCTTATTCCATAAAAAGCTTGTCTAATTGCTAATTGTGTCAGCTTGAAGAACTGTTCTGCTACACGCTTAACTGATCAGATCAGATTGTATAAAAGATTAAGAACTGCTAATGGAGAATTGCCCTTTTAAATGTGTGCTTCAGTATTCTTTATATTAGTTATATCAGAAGAGATATAACTCTTCTGCTGTGTAATATTTTTACACATTGGAGAAGTGAGTGTGAGAGCCAGTTTGATGTAGTGGTGAGAGTGCTGGCCTAGAAACCAGGTGTCGATGAATTCTAGTCCCAAAATAGGCATGAAAGCCAGCTGGATGTCTTTGGGCCAGTCACTGTTAACTCACCTCACCGGGTTGTTCTGGGGGAAAATAGGTGGTATAAAAGTATTATATGTTTTTGTACCTTAAATTACTTATAAAGTAATAAAGGCAGGATAAAATCTAATAAAGAAATGAATATTATGTGTATCATACTGCCTTACTTTCCATAGGTTGCAATAAGCTCACAGACCAGTCCCTGCTGTACCTGCGACGCATCTCTAATGTCACTCTAATAGATCTGCGTGGCTGCAAACAGATCACCCGCAAGGCCTGCGAGCACTTCATTTCAGACCTGTCAATCAACAGCCTCTATTGCCTGTCAGATGAAAAGCTGATCCAAAAAATCAGCTAGAAATTTGCCACAGAAAGACTGAAGAGAAGGAAAGATCCCAGACAACCCCTCTTGGAGAGCAGATCCTCCCTCAGTTTACCCCATCTCTACAGTCAGGAGAGATGCCAGCCTGATTGTGATTGTAATGACCTTCCTCTACTTGGGACTTCTGTAAACCAGAAAATCCCACCAGGCAGTTGAGTAAGTGGCAGCAAGAAGAGATGGACAATTGCTCTTGTCGGGGTACTTGCTCATCAGCTACATGCTCTTCACTTTTTGTAGCCGCTTTTTCAGGGGGAACATGACCTTTTCTCTCCACCTTTTTCCCTTCTCATAAATCCTGTGAAAACAGATTATACTTCCTCATCAGATAATGGGAAACGTGACCTGGATAGTATAAAACAGGTGCATTTCTGCTTCCTGTTTCTTTACTGTCTTGGTATGCAATTTGTTACTAAGTCTTCAGAGTTACTAAGACTTGAGAGTAACTGCTCTTGCCCACCACATTCTGCTAAGCTTCCTTTTTTCACTCACCAGCAGCTGAATGGGCAGCTACTGCATTGTGCTGATTACTCAGAGCTACAGTGTCCGCAGTAGTGATGCCTGCTTTGTGGTGAGGTTCAGCTTGCAGGCATCTCCCAACCTAAGGCTAGTGAGGGGATGGCGGAAGTTTCAGAATAAGGGAGCCATGTTCTTATCCTAGATTATCCCAGAAAAGGGAGTGGGTGTCAGACAAGCATGTTCTACCTTTCCTGCTATGAAAAGATGGCAGCATTTGTGTAGAGAAAAAGCTGCAGTATAGCTTGAAGGCTTCCGGGGCATCTATTGGGATTTCTAACACCAGCAGAAATGGTCTCTGTTGTTCCGTATGTCTGCTGAAATTAGCATTCTTAGAGATGCTGGCTAGAACAAATGCCTACATCCTAGGAGGTGCATAGCTGTTGGCTCTTGAGCTGGGAGACGGGTTAATGCTCCATTAGCTGCCTCTCTTCCTTTGCAATGAATGGCCGGTCCAAAGAACTTCTCTCTTGGGCAGCAGAGAGCTTTTTGCACTTTAGAAAGAAAGGTAATATTTTGGATCCCTATTTTATTTTCCCCTGCTTGAGTGACTGGACACTCCTTCCAGCTGTCTGAGTTTGTCAGGGTTTGAATGCACACTTTGCACTCTGCTCTCTTCCCCATAGTGATAGCACAAATTGGACTGCCCTTCCCCCTTGCCTCCCCCTCTGATCTTCAAATGGCAAAAAAAGCAGCTCTCCAGTGTCTGTGCAGCAAGCGAAAGGAGGAGAGTGGTTGCAGAATTGGAGGAAGACCCAATGCACCCTTGCTGCTGCTCTGAAGCAATAAGGGAGGGGGAGGAATCCACCCATAACTCTCCAAATCGCCCAGCCTAATTGCATTGAATGCTGTGGCAACTGAGCCTCGGGGAAGACTGACTTCCCCTGCACTATTGGGGATGGGGTGAGGGAGATAACATTTAGATCTACTGAAATCCAATGGTTCCCCCCTCACTTCCATATGAGGAGCAGGCTTCTTTGCCAAGAGGACAATGCTAGTGTGATGAGTTCCAGAGTGCCTCAATATACAGGAGCTTTGCTGCAAATTGAATTTTTCTGCAAAAATGCCCACTGATCTCCTGGAAGTGGAAACTTTCTGCCTTGTTGTATTGGCTCCTGTGGAAAAAAAAATTGTAGAACCAATCTTTTTGTGCTTTTTTTGTTTGTTTGTTTGTTTCCAAGAGGAAGGTGAGAATAGCCATAAATAGGAGATTCAAGTGCATCTGCCCAGATAACTCCCACATTGAGTTTTCTACACTCTGGGTATTTTATGTTTTTGTTTTCTCAAAAGTGGGAGCACCTTCATAACTCTCCATGTGCATTGATCAGCCTGAGAAGTGCTGAACTGCAGCAAGTTGGCATGACAGGAGCATTAGTCTGGGAGGAATCTCGTCCTGTGGCAAGAGGGATGAAAAAGCATCAGCAGACTGATTGGGGAGGGTATTGTGAGTTTAGGCTTTATTATCCTACAGCCTTCTCAGAAATGGCCCTCAAATGACTGTGGCTTAAGAGACTTAAAGTAATTGTGAAACTTCATTGCCTAAACTGATCATCACTTCAGAGGGCAAGTGGTGACACAAAGGAAAGAAAAATTATATATAAAATCACTTGGTGATTTAAAAAAGAAACAAAAGACAAACATGCTCCCTAAATAAAACTCCCTAAGAAAGTCACTATTGTCTAAAAGGGTTTGGTTGTTATTTTGTGTTTTTCTTTTCTTTGGTTTGTTTGTTTGAAGAAATTGTAAATATATATATTTTTTGTTGCTAACTTAGAGTCAATCTCCAATGTTGTGCTTCAAAATTAAATGTAAGCATTAAGGGTAAAAGAAACCAAGTCTTGCGCTCTCGCGGTTGACATGTTTAGGGTTGGGGAATATTTGGGGCTAAAGGGGAGGGAATCTAGTTGGGATTTTTCATTTTCTAATCATTTGCCAATAACAGTTTTAGAGAATCTTTCCTCAAACATATTACCACAGATCTGAGGCACAAGTGAAAGGGGGAAGAAAAGATACCAGCCTCTGAAGGGAGACTTTGTTTCATTGGGGTGGATTTTGGAATAAACATTTCAAGAAAAAAATATGTGGGGTCTGCATATTGATTACCCTTGATTTGAGCAGCATTGTAACAGCATGAATGAGAAAACTCAGTTGTCTAACCCACTATGCATTTTTCCTTCCCGCATTTACTATCTTATGAATTCTGCACTATTAAAATGATATATGCTAGCAATACTTTAGCCAGAAAAATTTTAGTTTGTATCAGTAGTAGACATTTGCTCTATCTGCAAATCTTAGTAATCTTATAGTGCATTCAAAATTAGTGGTTCTAACAAAGGGCTGTAAGCTACATACACAAAGCACTGAAACCATCTTTTCAACCATTTATTTTGTCCGGCCAATTCTGGCTTCCAAAATTGAAGCAAATGCTATTTTGATACTTTAAAGTACATTTGAGGTTATCAAAATTTAGGAACTCGAGGCTCAATATTCTAAGACAGGGGTGTCAAACTCGCGGCCCACAGGCCGGATGCATCATGGGCTGGCCATGCCCGGTTTAGCGAAGGGGAAAGTCGCGATACATCATGTGATGATGCTGTGATGACACGAGTTTGGCACCCCTGTTCTAGGCCAATACCTGTGATTTTGTTCATCCAGTACATTGGTGGCAGTTGAACGTATATGGAGCACACTTCTTGGAATAAATATGCTGCATGAGTTAGAGGAGTTTATTCTAAAATGTTATAAAAGCACTGGAATATGGCCATATTCTAAAAATTTCTATCCATATTTCGTACCTTACGACATTTAAGATTATAAATAATGTTTAGAGCCTTTATTTCCTTCTTGCTTTTTAATCTCTCTGAATTCTTGAGATTCTATATGAACTACAATCTGTTTATTTTATACAAAAGAGTAAACATAATATATTGTACAAGTAATACTGGGATCTTGATGTCTTCTGGATACAAGGTGCTAATTAATAGGAATTGAATTTATAAATATTCAACGTGTATTCTGGTGGGATGTACCACATGTAACACATACAGATTCATGCTGATTTGTTTTAATTCATGGTGTTTATTCCTATCAACCTATATCTACCTGATCTTTTGTGCATCAAAAGCTACAACCTGCTAGTACAAAAATAGCAAATTAGTTCTCTTCAAAACCTATTACAAAACCAGGATTAAGCAAACGTCTATGATTTAGTATTTAAATTTACTTTAAAGCTATCCTGGGAATACAATCAGTGCAGTAAGCACTGCACTGATTGTATTCCCAGAGAAATAAAGAGGAATAAAACAGCAAATCTGTCAATAAAATCTGGGGAAGAATGTTGGTGAACGTTGCTGCCAGAAAGTACAAACCTTAACAGATTAAGGAAATGAAACCTGATGGTTGAAAATGTCTCTGGCAGGGCGCTCTTTGAGCATTAAATATAAATGGCTCTGTGGCATTAAAATGACAGAAAAGAGTCGCACAGAAAAACTCTTGGAATGTTTGTAGATGGCTCTGATAAGGCACAAAACTTGGGGATAGTTTCAGGAAATGCCATACAAATAAGAGCAAGGAGAATCAGTGCAGTGGTTAAGGGATCAGGCAGGAAATTAGGAGAGTTGAGTTGTAATCCCATGTTAGATGTAAAGCCAGCTGGGTGACCTTGGGCCAGTCCCTTTCAACCCTACCAAGAAGGCAATGGCAAAATCATTTTTGAAACGCCTTGCCAAGAAAACTGCACAGACTTGTTAGGCAGTCGCCAGGAATCGGCAATGACTCAAAGGCATCAATTAAATAAAAATAGGAACAATAGGATATGGTCTTAAGATCTAGAAAGACATTTTATTTAGTAAGTTTCAAAACCAATGAATTTTTACAACAATACAAGGGACAAAGTTAATGCCTTCCACGAATATGTAAAGTTATTTTGAAATAAGGGGAGGCCTGGGTATAAATCAAAACCTGAAGTTTTCTTCAGCTGGGAAATCATCACTTATGGACTATGTGGTCTAGTAACCTTAGTCCATCAAAGGCAGCATGTATGTATGTACATACTCTGCGTCTTTTGCAGCTCTATCTCAATTCCTGCTGTTTTCTATGTAATCTTTTTAGATGATTGGCTAATGTGAGTTCTGCATTTCTATTCTTTAAAAGGTGGTATATTTTCTATGTATATGAAAGCACTTTTGAGTGTCTTCCTCTTCCTGTTAAGCCATCTTTCTAACCTAATGAATATTTCTATTGCTCTCCCCGCCCCTCGTTCTTTCCTCTCTACTCTCCAAAAACATCCATTCTACCATAAATTAAGTTTCCTCTCTAAGCAACAGTTACAATTTATTTCCTATCTCTGGCATCCCTTAAATATCAATCCAGTTGTCTAAATTCAGAACTTTTTATTCTCATTCAGGGATGAGATTTGAGGGCAGTGCCATTTTTATATATTACAATATCAAGCTTGTACAATGTTCTAGGTCATATTATGCTTTGGTTTAAGCTATGCATGTTATGTGATTTGCAAGCCATGGTTTATGGGTTACTACACTCCAGCCATCAAAAGTAGCATATTGCAAATCTCATCAGGTTTTATAACCAATTCTTCTCTTGGGGGAGGTTTGGTTCTCTCACTTCAATAAAGACAGCAGTACTAAAAATGGCCAGGGATGCATACTTAAGTGTAAAATCTAATGTCTACATGTCTGTAAGTAAGCTCCACTGAGTTAAAATGCTTCTAAAAGGATACACACCAGATTGCGGGAAGTCAAAAGAACTTTGCTGAACAACATGAAAAACTGCAGTTTATGACATCCAACAAGTAGCCTGGAAAACTAACAATGGGGTTTTAACGCTTGCATGTGATTTTTGGTGTGCTGTAAGAAGGAAAGTGTGCTAATTTTAGGAAATCAGTGTCTGTGAAAAAGTTACTCTCCTGAAAGAATACTTTAAAAGCACGCTATTTGTAGATTACAAGATTGCTCAGTCAGTAGTATGCAGACGTCAGATGGGACAGATAAAAGAATTAGCCATTTAAATTTGTGGGACTTTACACTTTACCTCAGATGATAGTAAAATGGAATGCCTGTGTGTGTCTGTATATCTATCTATAGAGATACAGCTATCTAGGATTCATTCATCCATCCATCCATCCATCCATCCATCCTTGGGGGAAAAATGCCTGTCTATTTATAGTGGAACCCAAGTTATTTGATAGAATGAATGATGGGAAGATGGGAAAGGTTGAGAACTGCTTTAGGAGATTATAGGCCTAACTTATTTCTCAAGCTCACAGGCTGAAGATTCTATTTTTATCATACTCTTTAGGCAGGGTGGATTTTTCCAGTATCTGATCTTGCTGTATGGAAATCCAGTCTGGTTCATTGGTTATACATGCTTAGCCATGCTAAATAAATCTATACTTCTATCCATTTTTTTTAAAAAAATATCCATGTTATTGATAAAAACCTAAAGGCTTTAAAATGTTAAGCTTTTGTAAGTAGACAGTTTTTCAAGTTCAAATTTACCATACTAAATCTTTAATCTGTACAGCGCTGCTCTTTAAAAAGTCCAAGCCCTTTTAACATTCAAAGGAGAAGCATTTTTTTTATTGGGGATATTTCTTTTGTTTTTTTTTATAAATTACTGAAGAAAAACTAGCAGAAGCTGCCAACTTTTGTTCATCAAATTAATGCAAGAAGAGAGCTATGGAGAGTCCATTTCCTGATTAGAAGTTGAGATTGAAAGCACAAATCTTTGAACTGAACCCATGCTTCCTTGTACAGAACAGAATTTCTAGACTTTCCTGTGTTATGAAAATCTCGGGTTGGAGCTTCTCAGAAATTATGTAAGATGAATGGTGGATAGCCAATGGTAGCATCTCAAGAAAAGGGCAGTAAATCCCTCTTCCCATGTAATTGGTACATTGTTTAGCACTTAAACCACTAGATACTGGATGCATACATACACATACATCCAGTTTCAAGGATATGCATTTGAGAATAAGTTCTCTAGTAGGTTTAAATAACCGAATGGAGTAAAATCTTAGATAACCAAGTCCTAACTATTTAAGGGTTGTGGAATTGAACGTTGAGCTTAATGGACTGGTAGCTAGAACACTAACATGATTGCGTACATCTTACGCTATCAACGTATGGCAATCTCATTTATGTGTTCAGGTTTTCTGACTCCCATCAGCATTGAGTATTTGCATTTCATTTCATTTATATTTTACAGTAGAACTAGCTTGGAGGTATCTAGAGCATGGATAATGGTTACCACATCCAAGTACAAGTGCTCCAAGTAACCATCACTGTCACCATTATAAGTGGTGGGGGGGAAGGTTTGGTCCTTTTACTTTTTAATTGGGTGTGATTGCTGTGCTGTGCCATTTTGTGACTCGGTTGATTTTTCAAGGCATACTGATGTCTTGTTTAAAACTAAAATGGTTATTAAAATGCTACAAGATGATAATTACAAGCCAGCACTTGTAAATATTGCTTAAGGCTCCTGCTGCTACCTGATCGGGAAGTGCACACAAACTCTGCTGATCCTTCAAGAGGAATGCAATTCATCTAGAACTAACTGCACATTATTGTCCAAAGGGGCTAGTTATACAGAATCTCCATTTTTTTTCCAGACTTAAGTATATGCTCTTCTTGTCAATAAAAAAAGCCACTGACTAAGTGCTTATTTAGTTAATGATTCTGTTCTCAAAGCTGTTAGTACCTTGGGAATCCACAAGCAAGTCTTGAAGGCAATAAGCTTTCTCTCTTAGCAACCAGTACTGAGTGACATTCCACCTCCAATACTGATGGTTATAGATAATTACAGCTATTAGTCATTGATAGTTATATCTTCCATTAATGTGTCTACTCCACTCTTTAAGCCTGTGCTGATAGCATAGCATATTGTGATGGCAAATTTTACTGTGTAGTGCAGTGCTGTGTAAAGCTATTCCTACTGGTCTTGAATCTTGAATCATTCAGATACATTAAGTGGCCCATACTTCTAATTATTATTATTATTATGGTTGGTGACACAGCAAGATGTTAGTTTTGGCATTTTTATTCACCTATCAGGTCTTTCCCAAGGACCTGGGAGAAAGAATGAGTGTTGACTCAAGGGGACAAACACTTAATATTCCTGCCTCCTGTTTTCCCCACAACTACCCTATGAGATGGGTTGGGCTGAGAGAGTGACTGGCCCAAAGTCATTCAAGCCAGTTTTCGTGCCTAAGGTGATGCCTAGAACAGTCTCCCGATTTCTAGGCCAGCACCTTTGCCACCGCACCAAACTAGTCACCACTGAGTTTATTTATCCTTTGGGGAGAGAGTTTTGATCAGTATTCTGAGTGTTTTACACACAATTCTGTAAAATGGGTGTCAAACTCGCA
The DNA here is from genome assembly GCA_032468235.1 of Pseudoxyrhopus heterurus. Classification (NCBI taxonomy): domain Eukaryota; kingdom Metazoa; phylum Chordata; class Lepidosauria; order Squamata; genus Pseudoxyrhopus; species Pseudoxyrhopus heterurus. Next base: position 127,884 of record JANHJO010001915.1, on the reverse strand, counting down.
TCATCACTTTACTAAACCGGGTGTGGGCGTGGCCAGTACATGACGCATCCGGCCCACGGGCCACGAGTTTGACAGCCCTAGTGTAAAAGCAAACAGGAGAATGAGAGTATACATTTTGTAGCCACTTGGGTAATTATTTCAACATAGATTTGGTATTTTTTTAAAGATACAAACACAAAGCCAACACCCACAGCAGTCCTGTGATTCCTTTCTTAGTAAATCACCAGCTATTTGGGCCCCATCAGGGAAGATCATGATGTTTGGATTTTCTAAAAATGCTTATTCCCCAAAGCGTAGAGATTATTTTCAAGTTCTTTCTCCTGTTTTAAATCGTAAATAATTTGAAGTCAGTTACATGACATAACTGCTCAGAACCTAAGCAATTCAGAAGCTCATTAATATTTGGATGGTAAATCTCTAGGGAATACTAGGAGTGTAGATTAGGCTGGGAAGTTTAAACAGCCAATGGAAGCACTTGGCTGTACTACTAGCAAGAAAACTGCATATAGTCCTCAAATTACACCATTCATTTAGCAACCAAAGTTACAATAGCATTGAAAAAAATGACTTAGACCAGTCTTCACGTTTAACGACCATCACAGCATTGGCACAGTCATGTGCTCAAAATTCAGGCGCTTGGCAACTGGCATGTATTTATGATGGTTGTGGCACCCTAGGGTCATGTGATTGCCATTTGCAACCTTTCTTGCCGATTTCCAACAACCAAAGTCAATGGAGGAAAGTGAATTCACTTGACAATGTGATTCACTTAACAACTGCTGTGATTTACTTAACAACTACCGTAGGGCAAAAAACTCATAAAATCCAGCACATCTCACTTGGTTAATTTGGCAACAGAAAAACTAGTCCCAATTATGGTAGTAAGTCAAGAACTACTCATGCACAAATTTTTTCATGGATAAATACATCCTTCAGCCCAGCTTTATGTAATCCTGCCTAAACTCAGAATTACAGAATTTAGCCTTTTGCCATACACAAGGCGACTTGGTGCAACCATGCAAGTAATGTTTTTTGGGGGGAGATGGAATGAAGCTGGAAATTTAGGTAGAAAAATATGTTTATTAGGAAAAAGGACATATAATCAATAATTATTTACTATCTGGTTGAATAAGATGCCAAGTTTCAGGACATATAATGAATGGTGTTGAGTAGACCTCTCTGCTTGAGTTTCTAACATCATTTTAGAATAACTAAAAACAAACACCAAGGGTGATATTCCTGCTTTGTCCAGTGAAGTAAATTATTTCATTTTTGACATCATGGGGCTAACCAGTAAATTTAAAAAATTGTGTAACAGCTGAATACATCTTTCTAATGACCTTGTAATTCAGTGTTTCCCAACCATGGTCATTTATAGATGTGTAGAGTTCCACTTCCAGAATTTTAAGCAATGGCCATCCGAAAATGTTGAGAAACACTGCTGCAAATCCATGAGAAAAGCACCAGTTACTGTGCACCAGTTGTGCCGTTACATTACATTGGGGTAGGTTATTTTCAGAAACAAATAGAATTACATTTATTCAGGCCTTAGAGCATGGGATCCATTTACCAGATGTTTCAGGTGGGTTGTTACTGTATGTCTTACCAAAAGTGGATTGCTTTCCAAACTTAAATGTTCTCCATACATATTGAATCTTCAAATCGTAGAATTTCAAACTAGCATGGCTGGGAATTCTGGGCCCCAGTCAAAAGACAGCTGGGGCCATCAGGTTGGGGGTGTATTTACCAGTGCTGTAAAGATAATAAACATTGGAGAATTACTTATGTTCCAACATCATTTTATCAAAAATGTTGGTTCTATTTACAATAACAGTAGTAAAATAAAATATTTTCACTAAGTAGATTTTAATGTTTGTAAAGGTTCTCTTATTTTTGTAAGTTTTAAGGACTTACCTTGTATCCTCCCAAAGGGTGTATCTATTGCCAATTAAGTATCATCAGTCTAGGATTCTAGGTCTTTCTATCTGTGATCTCCCAGACAAGTTTATCTTATTCCATCAAATTTAATTGAATTAACAGCACACTCTTTGTCTCTAGAGTCACAGCTAAACCTGAGAGGATAGAGCTTCAACAGTTGCTCAGTTAATTAATTGTCAAGAGGGTGTCTCTGAAAGCAAGATTAAATACAAATATACATGTTAAAAATAGCACAATATCACACAGCCAACCTTGCTTTAAACTTGAGGTTGCACCAGTGGCTTGTTAAACACTTCACAGTGTTATAGATTCTGTGCCCTCAGAATTAATTTTGGCATTACAGCATCCATAGAAATTACACATCATAGGAAGGTAGTTAATACAGGGGAACTAAGTGTTGCATGAGAGTTATTTAAAATACAGGTAGTCCTCGACTTACGAACAGTGGAGCCCAAAGTTTCTGTTGTTAAGCGAGACATTTTTAAGTGAATTTTGCCCCATTTTACGACCTTTCTGGCCAGACTTGTTAGGTGAATCACTGCAGTTGATAAGTTAGTAATCCGGTGTTAAGTGAATCTGGCTTTGCCATTGACTTTGCTTTGTCAAAAGGTCACAAAAGGTGATCACATGTCCTTGGGACACAGCAATGATCATAAGTATGAACTAGTTGTCAAGCATCTGAATTTTGATCACATGATTATGGGGATGCTGCAAAATTCTTAACTGTGAAAAATGGTCATAAGTCAACTTTTTCAGTGCCGTTGTAACTTTGAATGGTCATTAAATGAACTGTTATAAGTCGAGGACCACCTGATTCCAAAGTGCCTCTTTGTTTGAAAGAGACCTATTTTTTTCTGACAGACTATAATGATATTTAAACATACAAATAGTCCTTGGGTTACAACGGTAATTGAAACCAGAATTTTCATCACTAAATGATGTAGTTACAAAGTGTAACATTATGTAATCACATCACTTAGCAACAGCAATTTTGGCAGTCTCAGTTGTCATCAAGAAGCAAATCATTAAGACAGGAATTCACATGGTAGTAACTTCCAACTTCCTGCCGGCTTCCCAATGGCTTTGCTTGTTCAAAGGTGGCAGGGAACATTGGAAATTGAGGTCACATGACTGTGACATTCTAATAGTGACCATTCAAATACGGCAATTTAATTATTAAATTTGTTTAAAATATTACACTTATTAACTTTATTTCTGTTCAACATTAACTTAAATGTAATGTATGTATAGCAAAGCAATCCCTACTTCCAATCAATTGGATAATTACTTGTTTAGATCAATAATATTCAAATAGGATTTTTAGAAATATTCTCTGCGGCAACATCAGAAAAAAAGAAGAAAAGCAAGTGAAATACAAAATGAAATTTTAACATTTGCAATGATGAAGACCATCAAATAATTTTTAAAAAGGGCATTTTAAGGGACAATTAGGGAGCAATGCTGGGAAAGCTCTCACCTAAAAGGTATTATCAGAATGAGCTTTGCTGGCTGGTAACTAGTTAGATTATTCATTAGAACAGGGGTGTCAAACTCATGTCATCACAGCAGCATCACATGACGTATTGGGACTTTTTTCCCCTTTGCTAAACCAGGTGTGGGCGTGGCCAGCATGTGACACATCCGGCCCGCAGGCCAGGAGTTTGACAGCCCTGTATTAGAAGGTATCTAAAAAGAGTGGTGCCTTTACCTCCTGATTTCCTATTCTTTATTACCTGCTGGCTTTTCCTTACAAGTTGAATTCCTTGTCAGGAAAGCTGACCTTGAAAATCAACGTAGGAAGGTGGAAAAACAATATTCTACCTTAGAGCCTATTAAAGTATTCATTATAATTTTAATTAATTATAATTAAAATTTCCTGGCCAAGCTATGGCACTTGCTCCTCTTTCCAATATGGATAAGCTGCATTCTGGATGAAGATTTTTCTATGCTTGATTCTATCGAATCAAGGTATGCCCCGCAACATATTTGTTTCTTGTCTTGCCCAATAATGTTGCTTTCATCTTGTCCTTAGCCCAGGAAGCCAATCTTAGGTTGCCCTTAGCTGTATCAGTGCTAACATTCTCCCTTCGTTCTGACTCAAGAGAGTGAATAAAAAGTACTACCGTTTGTCCATTGTCACCTTGGATGAATGTGGGGGATTTGCAGAGGCAATGTGCACAGCAATTGTTATTGTTCAGTCCCTTCCAACTCTTTGTAATCTAATGGACATAATTTGACCAATTTATTGTGGTTATACCCTCAAAAGCTTTGTATCTTCCATAAAGCACACATAGATTTCTTTCTGAAACTTCCTCCCCCCCCCCCCCCCCATTATCCACTGGATGTTAACAATGCGATCTCAGGTATCTGATTCTTCTGAATCCAGTTTGTACACCTGACATTTCTCATTCTGTGTGCTGTTGAGATCTAGACTGCAAAATCTTGAGAATTATCTTACTAAAATGTGAGCTATGACAGCAAATTTCATGCAGGTAGTTTTCTGCTGATTCAAGGATGTTTCAAGAGCATTTACAGTGGAGAAAACCATTGGATGAGTAAAGGAAACTGTTTAATGTGCAACCTACCATGGGGTTAGTGTGGGTCTCTAAAACATTGGTTTACCTTCTCACATTCACATAGAATGATTTCATGTTAGTTGCAAACGTAAGATTATTTTTAGTTTTCCCTGCTGCAGTAACACCTACTTACTATATTATGTTGACAGATGATGAGAAACAGAACTGCAGGAGCAAGGAGGAGAGCTGTGGATAATTCCAAGATTGGAATGTAGATGCCTAACTAAATTCTCCCAAGGAAAAGATGACATGGATGATTTTACTGGGATTCTCCCAAATGTATTTGCAGAGACTGTTGCTGCTATTCTGATCATGAGGAATGGTTTTAAAATATGAATCTCTACATTTTAAACATCCTAGTGCAGATACTAATAAAGCAAGAAAAGAAAAGCATCTTTTTGAGCTGTTGCAGCAAAGAATCCCACGGCAACTTGGAAGAGAGTTTATTGCTGCAGGAGCTTCTGGAAGCCAAGCAAACCCAACGTATCTGATGAAATATTCAAGTGCTAGTTTCCCAGAATTCATGCTGCTCCAACAATCTGCACAATCTCTGCTTGATTACTTTGAAGTAAACCCCACTGAGATTTACTCTGATGGCCCAGGATTCTCTTTCCTTTGAAGTGCTTGAAGAGTTGTCAAGTAAAACATTAGACTCTTCAAGTTTTTAAGGAAAACAGCAATTTTCTGAAGGTTTTATTGCCATTTTCACCCTTGCTGTAGTTTACTTTTTTTTTAAAAAAAGCTCATCTTATATAACTTTTCCTGCATATACATTTAACTTTTCCAAAGTATTATGGACATTATCTCCACATACTTATCTCTTCCTATAAGGTTTAAATAGCTTCCTTATTGTTCACTACATTCTTATTGCTTTTAATTACACGGAAGTAAAACCATTTATCTGCCTTTGTTCTATGAAACTTATTTTAGCCAAATGTTTGAATATCATTATACAGATACATATTCTGTTGAGTAAAACAACCCAAATAAGAACAAAAATGGTAATACCATTAGATTAATAATCTATTTCACATGAGCAACTGCCCTGACTTGGCTAAAGAAATGGATCATAACTCTGAGATATAGACAATTACCTATACTGGAGGGACATGATTTACAACTGGGGTGGCATACCTTTCTATGGTACGAGAAACACAAAACACATAAATACTCTCAGACACACTACATTAGAAATGCTCTGCTTTCAATATGGGCAAAAATCAAGGAAAAATACTACAGTGGAACCTAGGTTCACAAATGCTTCCATTCACGACCAAATCGGTTCCCGACCAAAAAGCCAACCGAGTTTTGAATTGGTTCCCAACTCAAAACTTGGTTGGTGGACAAAAAATGGCACGGAAAGATTCCTTTCACTTCAGAATGCAACCAAATCAGTTCGCTCCTGCAGTCCGGGAATGGATTGTGGTCGCGAACAGGAGGTTCTACTGTATTTGAAAATACCAGTCTGGCTTTCCACGATGGAGGCATTAATATACCCAAATGTGATAGATATGGGAAAAATTGTAAGATACGAAGACATTTTAAATGAGAAGGGGGAATTGAAAAAGAGGAATTGAATAGCCAAGGGATAAATTTAGCATAGTGGCCGCATGTACAGATACAATCTAGATATTATAAAGATGTTAAAATGTATAGTTTTTATAAAGAACCAACAGAATTGGATCATATTCTAATAAGACCAGAGGAGAAACTGATTAAAAAATTATATAATTATTTATTGACTATCAGAATGGAAGAGGAGCAAGTAAAAGAAACCATGATAGCACGGGCTAAAAATTTTGGGTATTCGACAGAATTGGACAAATGGCAAAAATTGTAGGACATAAATTGACAACGTCCACTGCGTATAAAGAAAACTTATACAAAATGTTTTATAGGTGGTACTTTCCCCCAGCAAGATTAGCTAGAATGTTTAAGAATATGTCAGCCAAGTATTGGAAGTGCAATCAAACCCCGGGTTCGTATTACCACATGTGGCGGACATGTCCGAAAGCAAAAAAATACTGGACTAAAATAAACACCTGGCTAGAAAAAATGATGAAGAAACATAAAAAAAGAAGAGGTTTCCAATATTCTTCACAGGTTATAAGCATAAATATATTTTAATTTCTCTATCTGAAATTACATCGTATTACTTTTCTTTCTATAATCTATTTTGTCTCATTATCAAAACCATAAATCACAAATTCACTTTTTTATTTTTCATTTATGGTGGAGAGTGGTTAAGACACCAGGCTAGAAAGAGAGAGACTGTGAGTTCAAGTTCTGCTTTACCCATAAAAGCCAACTGGGTAACTTTGGGTCAGTTACTCTCTCTCTCTCTCTCTCAGCTCAACTTACCTCACAGGGTTGTTGTGGGGAAAATAGGAGGAAGGTATGTTGGATATGTTTGCGGCCTTGAGTTATTTTTAAAAATAATAAAGGTGGGATAAAAATAAAAACAAATAAACAAATAAATAAATGGCTTCCAGTCACTAATCAATAGAGATAATGTATTTTCTCTATTCAAAAAAGTCGATTTATCAAAAAAATAAAAACAGGCCTGAGCCCTGTTACTAACGGTACCTACAAGTTGGTTATATCATCAGAGAAAATCAGCCAGTGATATGGAGAGGTTGTGAAGAAGTGGTTGTTGTAATGATTATCTCTCTTGTGCTTGAGTACTGAACACTGGAAACAAAGGCATGTTTATTAACCCGCAGTGAAAGGAAACTTTTGTTACTATATATAGTGTTCCAAAATTTAAAAACAATAAATTAATAAAGTATTGTGATACATATCAAAATGTATCACCCCTATTAACAGACATATTGCATTTTCAGCCCACAGCAGAAATTCAAACAAAAATTTGAAATTTTATATAAAGTGTATTCTTACAAGAAATAAGAATATGAAGGGAAATTGAAGTTGGGCAGTCACAGCAGAATGTCATTTTATTATAATCTCTAAGAAAAGTGGAGTTTTTATTTCCTTCCATTCACATTGGCAAGAAGAAATGTCTATTGGATTTGGACTCATCCATACATAGAACAGATCTATTGCAATCCCTGAGCAATAATTATTACAAGCTTAAGTCTCATTTATTTTACTGGATCTAAGACACAGACAATAGATTTTTGTGTAAGTATGTTGTATACTTTCTTATGTTAAAAAAATGATTAGGAAAGTTTTATGAACTATTTAGAACTATTATGCATGCCATGTAAAGGTATATTGGTACATTATCAGTAGGACTGGAGATACCAAGAACCTTTTGGCTGCATGCTGGTAGCATTTTGGCTGAAGCTTTATAGAATGCAGAATTATTTTTATATTTTTTATTCTTCTGGTTGACATTAATGGAAGGAAGTAAAAGCAAACCGGAGCTACAATTAATGTAAAATTGGCAACTTCCTTGTCAAGTTGCTCTATGCGTTGTTATAGTAGTGCCCAGACCAGATTTTACATTGTTCATATAATTTTAACATGCCATCCAGCCCAATGTGTTTTACAATGTAAAAAAAGGCTTAAGTTGACCCACTTTCACAGTCAGTTATAGTCAGGTGCCTAACAAGCTATATTTAGAAATGTACAAAAAAAGTGTCTTGCAGGGTTAGATCAAAAGGCCTAGCTAGACTACAGCAATATTTCCCACTGTGGCTAACCAGATGCCTGTGGAAATATTCCTGTAGATCACTATAAAAGCTACTATACAGGCAAATGATTTATACCTATTGCTTACATGTACTTAGTTGTTTAGTTGGAGGAAAATGTGAACTGCTATGCTCCACATAACCTGTTTCATATTCTATAGCTGTTCCACATCACTATTTACTCAACTGAGGTAGAATCAATTCATTTGAAGCTCATGTAGCAATTGAGTTGCTTTTACAAAGTCCCAAAAAAAGCCTTGAAATATTTAACTAGGAAGCTGTTTTAAGAGGAAAATCAACTTTATTTTTCAGATGAAAGAAAATATTAACTGCATTTTCAGTAGTAATGTTCCTTGCCTCACACTCAAATTTTAGGACACCTAGCCAGTCTTATCTGGGCTCAGAAGGTGAGCAGGTAGATTTTGGGGCAGGAGACCACTATGGAATTCCAGAACTGAATTCCAGAAATGGACACAAGAAAGTACTGAGAAAGTACTAGTGATTATTCTTGCACCTATCAGCCCAAGGTTTTCCAGCTTCCAGATGGGCATATATTTTATCTCAGCTATATGTGTATGTGCTGTCTCTATAATAATGGTGGTCACTCTGGTATGCAAAATGCAAATAAAAAGTAGAGGCAGGATTGTTTAAGGAAATTACTTCACAATCCATGTGACAGACTCCTTAAAAAATATCCGGTTTGAATTTCATATTAGTCATAGTGACTACCAGTTCATACTGAAAAACCGGATTAACAACTTTTTGGCACGACTAACTATAGGGTTTAAGGGATGCAAGGGATCCATATGATCACAAGCAAAAAAGAAAAAGAAATATGATTGGTACAGATGATTTGTGTCTTTATCAGCTGATTTTGTTACATTGGATGGACGCTTCTTTACTGTATAGATTGAGAAAAAAATAATTGCATTTCTGGAAACGGAAGTATACAAAAACTCTGTTTCTAACATTACATCTGTGATGATACTTCATTTGTACAGGAAGGTCAATATCTGCTTTTGCAGTCATTATGATACATAGCGCGTGTGTTGAAACCAGAGAAAGATGTGCTGAGAATTTCTTCTTTGATTACAGTAAGCCTAATTCTCCCTATCTTGATCCGAAGGAATATCCAAATTGTAGGCAGATAAAAATTGCTGTCCTTAACCTTAACCTGGTCCTTCAGATCTTCCACCAGTGTACTCATCACTCATAACTGAGTCCATTCACCTTCCTGTTAAGTTATCCTCTTCTTGTAATTCCTTTCCAGAATAAGTCTTCTCCAAAAACCTGGCTCTTCGTGTAATGTGTTCAAAGTAGGACCATTTGAGCCAGATCAGTTGTTCCTCGAGTAAGAACTTTGGGCTGATTTGATGACCCATTTTGTCTTTTCTTGGCTTTAATGCGGTACTTCTCACACTCATCAGTCAGCAGAGCCTTCGTGCGTGAACATAGCTGCCTCCTTTCTTTCTCACACTTGCGTGAATGTCTTTATTAATCAAGAGCACAGCACCTATTTTTCTTGCCACACAACTTTCCCCTCCGAAGGAGGATGCTAGGCAAAGGGCCTGTTGCGCATGCCTATGCAGCAAAGGAGGGCAGTACGAATCGGCCCCGTTAGGCCTCGGAGCGTTTCTCGATTGGAGCGTCGTCGTCGTCGTCCACCCTCCTTCCCCATTGCAACGAGCTGCCTCGGGCTGTGCTCGCATCGAGATGGAAATTGCTTAGGGCAGGAGGGCGGGGGAGAGAGGCTAGAGCTGGCGTAGAGCAAGCACGCTGCAAGTCCGCCCGCAGTCTCTGGAGGGCAGCACTGGGGCGACGAACTTCCTTCGGCGTCCAAAGCAACCTCTTCTTATTGCCCGCCAGCAGCGCTGGGGCTGTTGAAGTTGCCCCCAAAGGATCCGGAGCGCTGCGCCCAGAGAGACCTTTGCTCCCGCGGGGCTGGGGGAGGGGGGGAAATCCCGCGGGCGAGGAAAAGGAAGCCCGGCTCCGCTCCTAAGCTTCAATCCGCGGCCGGGCGTGAACCGAGTCTGCCTTCCCTTCCGTGGGGCTGCTTTGACGGCGCCTTTTCCTCCAGGCCGGGCTTGCGCTCCGCCTCGGGGAGAGAAACCCCGACGGACCCAGCGCTCGAGTGCCAAAGCGGCGCCCCGCTCCCTCTCCGCGTTGACAGGCAGCGAAAGCGCAGTCCTTCCTCTTGTACGTACACATATAACTGCGCGCCTGGCCCCAAAGAAGGCACGGCGGCGGCGAGCAGGCGAAGGAGCCAGCGGCGTCGGTGCAGAAACAAGGTGGACGCGCGGCTTCCCGCACAGGCATCATGTGGGTCTGTTGGTAAGAGGGGTGGGGGGGAAACCGATCCCCGCTCCTCCGCCCCGCTCCCCCTCCCTCGGCACGCGCAGCGGCAACCGCTCCGGCAAAGCAGGAGGAGACGAGGCGAGCCCCGAAGGCCGCGGGGAATAATCGGAGAATTGATTGTGGAAAAAAAGGAAAGCAGAAGAAAATATTTCCTGGCAAGATGGCCGACTTGGAGGCTGTGCTCGCCGATGTGAGCTACTTAATGGCTATGGAGAAAAGTAAATCGACTCCGGCGGCTCGAGCCAGCAAGAAGATCATCCTACCTGAGCCGAGGTGAGCTGTGTGTGGGGGGGGTGTTAGTGGGCAGGTGTGGGGAGCCCAGCCTGAGGTGCCGTGGAGTTGGCCCCGGGTGCCTGCCTGTGCGTGTGAGTGCGCGGGCGCGTGCATGAACCTCCATCTGTCTTGAGAGCGCTCTTGAAATGAACCGTGCCAGCCTCCCTCGCCCATTCTGAAAGACGTGTTGTCCTCAGAGGAAAAGATGGGAGAAGGAACGGCATCTGTCCTGTTGTATGTTTTGGATTACTATTGTAGGCAATAGGAAGGGGTGTCACGTGTCCCCGTTCTTAATTCGGCCCAATTTTTTTTTGGGGGGGGGGCATTATTCCTTACAATAGCAGACTCCTGGGCTACCTTCATAGAGGAATAAGCCTCTTCCACGGTACTGCTGTTTTCCTTATCTGCACGTCACAGTCCCCCCTTTTGTTTCTTGTGTATATGTAACAAGCGGTTATTAATCTCTGCAGAGAGGCAGGCTGTAATAAATTATATGATGATTTTCTGAGCCTGCATCTGCTCCTCTGTGTGCTCCAGAGAGCATGCATTAAGGCCGTAGCTATGTTCAGATAGCCTTGCCACTTGCATATATCTTTTCTAACACTTAAAACACAAAGGCTTAGTCTATATTTCTTTAGCACTGTGGATTGGAAATGTGATTGCACTTAGGCATTCATACCCCTTGTTGTCACTCTAAACTTCAATGGGAATTAGAGCTGCACAAACAACATTGCAGTCCTGTGCAAATCTTTTGCAAGGTCACCAAGGTGCAGTTTTTCTCAAAACAAATAAGGAGGAATGCATTAGGTAGAAGATTTGCTTCATGTGTAAGTATTTTACTGTCAGGTGACATCAAAATGGTCTTGACACATAAAATCGGAGGGCCACAATTTAGTTTGGCCAATCCTTAACTTGCTTCCCAGCAGCTGTTACCAAGGGCAACTGGGTTGGGCCTGACAGGCATTCTGCACCGACAACACATAGGGAAGTGCAGGCTGCCTTCTATTCTCCCCCTTACCTCCCTCTTCTGCCAACCTCCATGTGACATCTGGCCTATTCTGCTCTACTCCATCTCATCCAATAACCTTGGGCTTTCTCAACTGAGGCCAATGGCTACTCAGACACAGCTTCCCTCCACTCCCCTACCATTGAGACGTGGATGAATGGATAGTCTCTGAAATAAAGCAGAAAGCACCCTTGAAGGAAAAAAATGGCAGCTGCTCTTTTAGAAGATGAAGCAGATGTGTAACCATGGCAATGCTTGAAAGACCCAGGAGCCTTTGTGTTCTTCACATGCTGCTGGTTTCAATATGGAAGTACTTGCCCACATGGGAACTTTAGGAGCTGTTCCTCCAGTCTTGGAAGGAAAGAATCTTAAAGCAGGGATAGCCAACCAGCAGCCTTTACCCTTCATCTCCAACTTGGATAATAACACTTCTCTGGCAACTCTTCAAGGTCTTCAGTTTTCTCAGTCTTGCAGCCACCCTGATGTAGAAGCATGGGAGACAGATATCTTAAGTGTAGATCTAAATACAGAAGGAGACACCAACAAAATTTTCATTTTAGGAGGTTGTCCAACAAAAAAATTAAAGGCCAAACTACTAATCAGCCAAACTACTAAGCAAGGCCCTAAAAGAAGGTTAGGAACTGAAGAAGCCTGCAGAGAAGTTTTATCAGTCAGAACAGGAACTCTACTGGAGAATTCCCATCAGATGGAATAATGAGGGCTAAGGTTTGCAGATTCAGGGATGTAATTTAAATGTCTTCGGAAACCAGATATTGGAAATGTATCAAAGAGGTAGGCCTTGGACATAATTCAGCCTAAATCACATTGCAAAAGAAAGCTTATTTGTAGAATTGTTTTATGCATATTTTATTTTGCTTTGGGGAATCATGGATAGGGTGTATTATGTCAGAAACTGTTCTGATATTTAACCAGCCCTTAAATATCTAGATTGTCTTTGTACATCAGAAGATGTGTTGAATAGTTGTCCCCTGTATTGGTTTTTGTGATTGCTTTGCTTGATGTGATCTTGGCATGGGAGAGCAATCCCGGTCAAAGCTGACAGTCACATTTCTGAAGGCGTTGACAACGTTAATTCTCAAGCACCTAGATGCACATGATTTATGGGAACCGCTGGCAGTGAGGATCCTGCACATTCTCTTCTCAAACATTTCTTCATGGATAGTTGACCAAATAGCTTTCCATTGTTTTTTCTTTATTTGTTTGCTTGATCTATTATGTGAAATATGAGAATTGTTGTTTTCGTTGTGACAATTGGAAAGCAACAACACTAAGAATCTTGTGGTTTATTATTTATTTAATTTTTATTGCACCTCAAATAACTCAAGACGGTATTAGGCAATATACATTTTTTTTTTAAATGTTGCTGATGTTTAAATGTTGCTGTTGTTAAACGAACAGTTGCTTCAAAAATAGTCCTGGATTTTGGGTCAGAACTGTTTTTCTTTTAAACAAAGGGATACTTCAAGAAGATACAATGTCAACAAGTTGGACAAGACAATTATTGAAATTAAACAATTAATGCATAGGATAATATTAATGAATGTTGACCATACCAGAGGAAGTACATTGAGGTTTTTTGATATGAAAAAGTATAAATCACTGAGCTAAATGCCAAATCCCTAGTGTTATCTGTGCATACTAAAGAGAGAGAAAAACCACTAAAAATAGTATAGATAACTATTTCATTTCTGAATTCCCCCTTCTTTGTACTCTAAACAATTTACAGTATTTATAAACATAGATGTAGAAACTATGCTCCTAAGTGTTTGTACTTACTTGCTGTCTGATATATAGTATATATGAAAATCATTCTTTCTTATATTTACTAAATTTCTATTAGGTATATGGTTAATATTGCCATTGTTGTGCGTTCTCCAAGTTTGAGTTCCCAAGGAGATATCTTTGGTACTATGTCTTTTTTCCAGAGTTGTGCAGTTTGTCCTCACAGATGTGAGAATATATCTTAATGAATTACGGTATTTTTCATTGGTATGTTCTGAAATTATACACAATAAAAAGAATTGTTTTAATTTTGAGTTTAATTTCTGAGATTCTCTGAATGGTTGTGTGCATATTTTCCAATCCTCTTTTTTATGGCAGGGGAGCGGTTACATGTCTACCACATATGGTATTGGGGCAGTATTACTATTCCAATCTGGGGTAAAAATTCTGCCTAAGTTTGGAATACAGGTAGATCTCAACTTATGGCAACCATTGGGATCAGAATGTCTGTTGCTAAGCAAGACAGTTATTAAGTGAGTTGCACCTTTTACAATCTTTTTTGCCACAGTTGTTAAGCAGATGACTGCAGTTAAATGAATCCTAGGGTTGTTAAGTAAATCCAGCTTTACTTGTCAGAATCCAGCTGGGACAGTTGCAAATGGCAATCATATGATCCAGGGATCCTGTACCTATCATAGACACATGCCAGTTTCCAAGCATCTGAATTTTGATCATGTGATCGGGGATTGCTCCAACTGTCATAAGTGTGAGAACTGGTTGTAAGTCAGTTTTTTCAGTGCTATTGTAGCTTTGAATGGTCGCTAAATAAATGGTTGTAAGTTGAGGACTAACTGTAATAGAGGACAAAGAAAAGATAAAAGCTGCAGAGTAAATGCATCATTAGCATAGTAGGACTTTAATTCTTTTTTCTCTGTATATTCTTTGTTATGCTTGTTCTTGATATTCTTGAAAATATTTGAAGTCTTTCTTGGTTCATGGTACCCTTAATGTCTCAATTTTTTTCGTATCACCCCATGGCTCATAGCTTGTATGGCGTTTGGCAGATATTGAGTATTGTGTTACCGTGTAGTTGTCTGGGGACTTTGTGGATCTGTTGAGCTACTTTAGAGTAAGATACAGTGACATGGCCTCAGCTATGCTGTGAATTTTGTAACTGATTGTTGAATCCAAATTTCTTACCACCCAATCTCACTAACCCTGCCTCATAAATCACACAATATTAATAATTTAGACAAGGAAATTGCTGCCATACTAATTGCAAGAGAAAGTGTTCAAAACTGCTCAGAATCATACTGATCTCTTGAGAGAGCAAATTCAAACTACTGATGTATTTGGCTTTACAGCAGCTGGGACTATAGGGCATTCTCATTAGGAATCATGGGAACTATAGTTCAACACGTACGAAGAGTGGACAAGGTTGGGCTATATCAGAATACAGAATTGGCACAGCGGCCTTTCATAATTCTAATTATGGAACAGTTTCATCCACTTTCAGTAGATTCTGATATTCTGCAGTTCCTGCCTTAGCAACTTCAAGTGTCGTTTTCGCATCACTTCCGCCTAGAATTGAAGAATCATTGCAGCTTTCAGGAAATGGTACCTCCTTGGTTTTAAACCCGTTGGATCATCTACAACAGAAGCAATTGCAACACAGACCAACAGTTGTAGCAATCTAGATCCCGTTATTTGCGGCAACCACTTGATCAATGTCTTGCAGGTTGTACACAGATGCTAGTAATGTGCTACTATAACATGGGCATAGCATTTTTGAAAGGGCAGAATTTAGCATTTCATGTTGAAAGAGAAGATTATAAAATAAGTAATAAAAGTTTTCTTATCTATTTGTTACTGTGTTGGAGGGTGTTTTTTTTTTTTTCCTGTTAAGGGAAGTGGGCTATTTTCTATGCATTTATTTCCTTTTTCTGTGATTAGTCATGGCAGGGGCCCTCGTCCATTGCTGTGCTTTGACCTCCTAAATGGTAAATGAATTTGTGTGACCTTCCTGGATAAAATTATCATTTTCAGTGTGGTTGGGCAATGAATACAACATTTTTAAGAAATGCATTTTCATCTATCAAATAAAGAAAATGATAACACTTTATCAAATAAAATATTACGTTGCAAATACTGTAACAGTTTACAATCATATTTTTGATAAGAATGATCTTTGCATAATTCCTGAGGTGCACACCTAAAATAAGAGCCATGTCAAAATTATCTCAAGGTTTTGGTGGTGTGATTGTTATAATTTGGGTCAAAATGTGGGAGGTCCAGGTTCAAGTGTGTTCTTAGCCTTAAAAACTCATTGGGTGAATTTGAGCCAGTTATTATCTCTTAATGTTCTTTTTTTTTAAGAGGGTGGTATTGTAGGGATACAATGAAATGTAATGGCCATATAAGCCATTTGGGGCACTTGGAGGCATGGTGAGGTATAAATTTAACAGAATAAGCTCCCTGCCAGTTTCTTCCGGCAGAGCAGGAACAAATTTTGAGAGTGATCCAGTTTTTAAAACTGGAGCTCTGTCAGGGTATGCTTGCATTTTCCTTACTACCATACCTGTTCAGCAAGGGAGCTTCTGGCTTACCCAG
This sequence comes from Pseudoxyrhopus heterurus, assembly GCA_032468235.1. Classification (NCBI taxonomy): domain Eukaryota; kingdom Metazoa; phylum Chordata; class Lepidosauria; order Squamata; genus Pseudoxyrhopus; species Pseudoxyrhopus heterurus. The sequence goes on along the minus strand of JANHJO010001915.1, from coordinate 111,730 downwards.
GCAGAGCAAGAGCAAATTCTAACAATGATCCAGATTCAAGTGTACAAGCTGGAGGAAATACAGAGTTGGCAACTTGTCAGAACTTGCTTCAGGTTTCCTTGGAAAATCTGGCTGCCAGTTTGTCTAGGGTAAATGGGAGCACATTTTGATAAGATCCATCTTTGGATGTGCAAGCCAGTGTACTTGCAAAGCTAGAACTGTTGGCTTGTCCTAACAAAGCAATGGCAACATTTTATTTATTTATTGCATTTAGAAGCCACTCATCTCTCTCACACAAACCTCAGGAAAGTTGCACACCCCTTCCATAAGGTACAATGTACACTTTCAGAGCCCCTGAGTTAATGAGTCAGTACTGAAGTTAATCTCAGTGTTTTAAGTCTTCCAGTCCAAAAAAGATTTTTAAAAGCAGCTCTGATATTCAAGGTTACTTGCAAGTAATTTCCTATTTCCTTCCCAATGGCCTTTATGTGAATAAAAGCATTTTAAACATCTGGCTGATTATTTTTAGTAGTAACTACCTCTCATTAAATGCCTATACTAGAAGAGTTCAAAGGAACTAACATTCTCAGCAGTTTTTGCTTTGCTGTATAGCCTTATTTTACAAAGAAAAAATTGAGGCAAGAGTCAGTCTTAGGATCAGATTCCTAAAACGTTTGTAATTACCATTAAACGTTTGTAATTACTTATCAGCAAATGCTCATCTTTTGCATTCCAGCAGTTGTCATTGAAAAAACTATAACTGGTCTTCCCACTAATGTGAAATTACTAGAAACTAGGAGTTTCTCCTCTTAACATGTTTTTTTGTTAACAGTTTGTTGTTCCAAGAATCTTCCTTAAAAATTTTCTGGTTGTCTAGACCAGGGGTGTCAAACTTGCAGCATCACGTTGTTGTCACGTAAGGTATCGCGACTTTTTCCCCCTTTGCTAAACTGGGATGGCCATGGTCAGTGCATGATGCATCCGGGCCGCAATGCAGTTTGACACCCTTGGTCTAGACCAACTGGCTGGGGAATTCTGGGAGTTGAACATACCTTAATGTTGCTAAGGTTAAGAAACACTGGTTTACTTTTGTTTACCTCAGGAAATTAGGCAAGCTTGTTTCTGTATTCCAGCTTGGCTTATTGAGCACAAAGAAGCTATCTAGAAGCTAAGAAGGGTCAACTTCTGTACATAAATGGAGTAATGATTGTACATTCACAATCTGACCAGAGCACCACAGGCGTAATTATTAAGGCATGTTAAGTTAGGTTTAGTTATGAATTATAGGTGTTAGAAATGCTGCCTTGTCACATTTGTGATAGATTAGAATATGTTGCACCTTCTAAGATGGATATGTTCTTTTCATTTAAAAAAAAATCCATCAAACAGTTTCAAGTTATATATAATTTTCAAAGACAATAAGTCATGAAATCACATAGTTTTAGCATAAACATGGGTAGGTGACATTGTTGAAGCTATTGGAATTTTTGAATACCTGTACTTAAGACTGAAATAGGAGGATGCTAATGCTGGGTTTTTTTTCCTTTTTAAAAATAAAAAATGAGCTCTCACACAATTCAGAAATCCAACTGTTCTCTGTGAGGGAAATAAAATTGTACCACAGAAGCAGATATTTACAGAGGAAGTAAGGCCTTGGATTATCTCAAAAAGATTGCAAAGTTTAAAATTAGAATTTCAATACTTTGTAATACATTAACTCATCATGTCTAGCTAGTGGAGAAGCTATTATACAGTAGTATGTTTTCCAAATTGCCACCTAAAGGTCTTGCCAACTCATCATTGAGGTACCTTTGTAACTTGAAATTTCTGGCTTATTTTCAGCCCAAAGATACTCTGTCCCAATATCATGTTCAGCAGTTTACATCTTCCTTACAGATAATCTTTGATGTAAGACAAAAGTAGGTAGAGGGCTTTTGGCCACTAACAATGCAGTAATTAATTGAGTCATTATTTGACTGGACCCAATTTTATGGTCATTTTTACTGTGGTTCTTCAAGTGAATCATATGGTTGTTAAGCAAATCTGGCTTTCCCAATTAACTTCGTTGGAAGCCCACTGGGGAGGTTGCAAACTGTGATTGTGTTACTGCAAGACACCGCAATCATCATAAATGCAAGCCAGTTGCTAATCACTTGAATTGCAATCATGTTATTGCAGGGGTGGTGCGATGGCTATCACTTCAAGAACAGGTCGTAAGTTACTTTTTTTGAAGACTATCATAACTTCAAACTATTGCTAAGCAGTTGTAAGTTAAGGAATACCTGTAGTCATTTGATAAAATACCTAGAAAAATGAATATGGTTCTGCGTCAGTACAATGTCCTGAGTTTGTTTTTTTACACATTTGAAAGAGGTGACCCTAAATATTTTATTTCGTTGAAAATTAATCTCTCAGATCTAGATGCCATTCTAAAAATGCCACATTTTCTTTATAGTAATTATCTACTGACTAAATGTTAAAAGGGTGTGACAGAGTACATTGGAGCAGGCAACTGTGTGCCTCCTTACCTGAGACCTATGCTGTATTTTTCTGGAATTGCACAGTTACTATGTAATAGCAATATAGCAATAGCACTGTATTTATATACCGCCTATCAGGGCTTGCAACCCTTTCTAAGCAGTTTACAATGTCAGCATAT
>JANHJO010001915.1:88118-100106 GCA_032468235.1 Pseudoxyrhopus heterurus | reverse complement strand
CCTCTCGCTAATGGGACACCAGGACCTTCTATGAGGAGATGGCGTGTGGCTGGCTTCTCTCCTCCTTCTCTTTTGGCTGCACAGAGCAAATGGGATGCCAGGACCTTTTGCACGTGCCATCTCCTCGCAGAAGGTCCCGGCGTCCCATTTCCTCTGTGCAGCCAAAGGAGGAGGAGAGAAGCCAGCCACATGCCGTTTCCTCGCAGAACGTCCTGGCGCCATGAGATACTCTCTGTGTGCACCCGAGAAGGAGGAGAAGACTTTGCTGAACTTTTCTGCCTCCCTTCGCTCTGCTACTGCTCGGAAGGCAGCTGCTGCAGTCTGTCCCTTTAAGATACTTTGACATGGGGGGGAGGGGGGAGACCATAAAGGGACAGGCAGGCTGCTGCAGGAGCTGCCTTCCAAGCAGCTATGCTGCGAAGGGAGGCAGAAAAGTTTGGCCAAGTCTTCCCCTCCTTCTCCTTATTTTGTCAGCTCAGCCCAAGGGTGGAGTGGGGCAAAGGTACCTAGGAAATCGCCCTGTCTCTGTAGCATTGGTCATGTGACTGAGTGGGCATGGCTAACTCCAAGTCACTCACGGCAAGGTGCTGCCTCTGCCCACCAAGCCTCACCCACCAAGCCCTGTCCACAGAACCAGTAGGGAAAATTTTTGCATCCCACCACTGCACAGCAGGGTCCATCTTCAAGAATGCCTTGTGTCTTCTAATGTGATGTCAGAGTCGATTCATTGGCATGGATAAAGCTGATAAAGATTTTTGACAGCCTATTCTTAATTCAGAACTTTAGAACCAACAAACATTTTAAATGTATAATAAGACTGATGTATTATAGATTTTACTTTATAGAAATACCATAGTTATATTGCATTGGTAAAACAATTGTTGACTACCTGGCTGTCTAAATTTTCCAATTAGCATGCAATCTAAGAACCACTCAGCATACTGTATGTGGGATTTTTTCATGGAGAATGTGACCAGCAATTTTATCGATAAACACTTTTGGGCTTTCAACACTCAAAGTGTTTGTCCATAAAACAAATTGCCATCAAGTACATCTCAGAGGACCTTTGAAGGTCCCAATCCTTTTAAATTTGGCTCTATGACAAGAACATCCTTTAATGATTAAAAAGACTCTGTTGGACAACATTCTATAAATGCAGTGATGGCTGAGTTTTCAGTAATAGCAATGACAAACACCCGTTCTTACTATTTTCTGCTTGCATTTTTATGATTGTCACATTCTAATTACATGACACTTCGTTTATTTTAAGATTTAGTCATTTTTCTTTATTCATGTCAGCAGCACCTTCAAATATAGATATATAGCGTTCAATACTGAGCAGGTAAAATAAGTGTAAAATAGGTCACAGAGATACAGCACATGTAAAAAGTAAGTAAAATAGATAGAATTAAAACTGGATGAGATTCGGCCAGTATCAGGCTACATGGGCAGTGGCATTTTCTCTCACCAGCTTGAGGTCTTCCTCTGTACATGTTGAAGAACATTGTATGCACTGTAGCACATGTGAAATGGATTGTTCTCCACATTCACACAATGTGGGGAGGAGGGACATGAAAGGAGCCTCCCCAAAGTTTGCATTGCTTTGGCAATCTGGCGTCCCTTGGGCAATGGTGTTGTCACTTCTTCCTAATCATCACAAAACCTTAAGATTCAAGGTGTTTCTATCTCAGATGTTGGAAGAGGTATAATTTGAGTCATGAACACGTTTGACATAGTAGTCATGCCATCTTGGGCTGCACTTAACAACAACGTTTTCTTAGTTTGAATGTTAACCTTTTCCCCAAGTATTGAGCCCTGTACTCAAAATTAGAATACCTCCTTCAGCCTAGACAAGAAGGCAACTCGGATAATGCAGGCAGTCAAAACTGGCTGAGTGTTAGACTGATCAAAGAGAGAGTCTATAGACCAAGATTATCTTTACCACTTAAGTTGCTATATACAAGATAGCCAGATAGACACATTTGGAAGAGGTAAATATGGCCCCCTCTATTCAATCAGATGTTAGTGATCTGAGCCAGGTTGGCATGCTGTTCCATAATTTGATATGATCATGCCTCATTTCCCATTAACCAATATAGCATTCATTACTGCACCTGAATACTACAGGTAAACATCCTTAACTGTGGGGAAATGGCATTAAGATATCTGAATTACTGCCTTTTTAGCTCCCATTGCCACAATGCCCTCTGGTTGGACTGTCTTTAAAATGCCTCCTATATTCTTTCATTGCTGGTATACTGAAATGGAAATCTTGTAAATAGAGATTTTAGCTTAAAAACGCACTGACTGGGGACTGGAGTCAACTGCAAGAGAAATTGTTTGTGTAGATTTGTGAGTTATGTCTCTTATTCTGTTTTAGTGACAAATTCACACGCTTCTGCCAGTGGAAAAATGTGGAGCTGAACATCCATGTAAGTGCCTAGTATTGGGAGGGCATTTTGCGGTTGTGATAAAACTGTCATGAGACACTAAGCATAGAGTTGCTAATGGTCACTTTATTATAGCATGCAGAATTTACAAGATTTGCAAAGCAATCATAATGTAGTGAGAAAGGAGATCCCATCCCTAAAAAGCTCATTGTTTTTGTAGCTAGAACAAGATTATTTATGTGTTATTCATTTGGTAAATGAACTAGATAACTGTGAGTGTTAGAGAAATGAATCCAGTGTCATGCTCAATATCTTAAAACAGGAACAGAAAATCTTTTGCTTTGGAGTTGCTGGACTTATAACTTGTTGATAATGCTAGCTGGCATCTATCAACATCTTGGGAGTTACAGGTTATCAGTTTCTGTTTCAAGATATGAACTTGTATACCCAGTGATACCTCCTTTAATAGTAAAAACTCAAGCAATGGTGACCAAGATGAGGGAAAGTGTAAATTGAAAGTAGTTGAAATCCAGTAATAATTAGCCCTTGGATATGAATGTCCTTAGATAGCACTATGGAAACAAGTTCATGCTCACTTCAGGTTAACATTCTTGTTTTGCTTTCTCTTCTCTTTATTTTATTTTTTTTAAAAATGCTGTTTCATGGGATCTAGCTGACCATGAATGACTTCAGTGTCCATAGGATCATCGGACGCGGTGGATTTGGAGAGGTCTACGGCTGCCGGAAAGCAGACACGGGAAAAATGTAATATGTGGGATTGTCTTGTCGTGCTGTGGTGAGAATTGTAGGAGAGCAAGTCAAAAATGATGTGCAAAGGTTCAGCTTCAGCAACTGGCAATTCCCAATTTCTTTTTTATGTAATACTTTAATTGTTGCTATCTAGCTATGCAGACCATCACTAGATGTAAAAAAAAATACTCCTCTCTGAATCTTATGACTATGGAAAGTCGTGAGGTAGGCCCTCAGGTACCTCTGGACTGCTACTCCACACAGGTTGCACTGAAGACATGAGCCTTTGCTGGATCCAGGTGCCAAGTAAGCTTCCTGAAGCTTTTTGCCAGCTTGCTTTTATTTTTGAGACACACAGAACATTTTCAGCACCAATTCAAGAATTTCAAGGTATAGATGAACTGCTGAAACAAAACAAAAAATCCATACATACAATCAGTATCTCAGATTTTATTATAAAATGTTTTGTTGAATTCCAGAACAAATCATTGCAGTTCAGCAATCATTTCAGAGCAGCAGAAGCAAAATCCAATTATTCCAGTTTTCAAATGAAACAAAATGTAGAGGGATCCCTGGGGATCATTTTGGACCAAGTAGGGCAGGACTGCTACATCTTACTCCTCTCTTCTCAGCAACTCCCAGTGCAGTTCATTCCATCAGCCTGCTCATTTGCTGCCTCTCTCCCAACTTCCCAGCATCTTCCCTCCCACAATCATTGCCAGTCTCCTTGGGCTCAATTCCACAAACCACTTATGCTGCCAACAACTGCATTTTGGGCCATATCTAGAACAAAACAGCTTCATTTTGGTTTGTAGAACAGACACAAACCTCTAAAATCCGTATTTCAGGTTGGAAGGAGACCAGCTGTTTTATGCACATCTCTTCTAATTAAAATGAAGACAAGCAGCAGAACCAGTTGAACAAGATACAAAATAAGAATAACAAAAATATCCAGATAGATTCAGATGGAGATCCTTCAGACATTTTCCCTCCAAGGTTATGCTCCTCATCCATTAGCCACATAATACTTCCTTTCAAGTTGAATGACTATAAAGAGAATTCTGCAGGATAAGAAAAATATGCTGGTCTCAAATATGCATATTGCTAGCTTTAAGATGAACAATAATTGCCTTCTGTTATGTTGGCTTGCAGGATTCAAGGAAGTGCTTTGCCTTCTCACAGTAATTTTTGCCTTGTTTACCTCTCAATCTATTGCAATGCACTCTATGTGGTACTGTTTTTGAAGATGCCTCAGAAACTACAGCTGATCCAGAATGCAGCAACTTAATTAAAGGCATATCCCAATCTGCCTATTTTTGGTAAAATCCATATGGCCCCAACCCTCCAGGGTTTTGCAGCAGGCCTTGGGCAAATACATCATGATTGCTGTTACTCCTTATAGTTGGACTTTATTAAAATTGATTTCTTTCTATTGTTCCTCAGTGGCAACAGAGTAAATTGATGATGACATAATATATATTTTTGTAATCTTACTTATGCAGTAGCATGTATAAACTGGTCGACTAAGGAAGCATAAGTATCAGTAATTTAAGAAAATTCCAGCTTCCTTTAAAACCTTTACATTTTCCCTACAATGCATCCCTTGTGGACTTGATCATGTGCTTCCTTATTGCTGCCTTGGAAAATGTTCCTCCTCTAAACAAGTTAATTCAGTTATTGTCCTGCCTGGCCAAATATAAGGCAAAAAGAAACTGACTGCTTTCCCTCCCTTCCACATCCTGAGCGCAAGCCAGCAGGAAAATTACCGAAGAGTTTTCCAATTGTTGGCAAGCTGGACAGTTATTGTTTAGTGTTGTTATGGAGATAAAAGGAAAGCTAGGAAAACATAGGATAATGTAGTGGCATCTGTGGTCAGGGAGAATGTGTTTTCATTTTAAATACCTGAAGTTCCTAAACGGGAGGACAAGTTTCTCTTCAGAAAGAACATGATAAGGACATTATGAGCTTCATCGTGGTTAAGTTTGGAGGGACATCTGCAGGGGTGATTTCATAGATAGGAGCATCATCAGATACTTTTGGCAAAAATTTAACACTCTGATCATTCAGTTTCTGACCTCTTCTGTTTCTTGATAGGTACGCCATGAAGTGTCTAGATAAGAAGCGTATTAAGATGAAGCAGGGGGAGACATTGGCTCTGAATGAACGCATCATGCTTTCTCTTGTCAGCACTGGGGTGAGCTTGGTTACTCTGAGGAATTGGGAGAAGTGGAAAGAATGCACAAGCTCTGAACCTATACCATATAACTTTTTGGTGGGCGGAAGGAAAAATCAAAAAACATTCCAAGTGACAGTTTGGGGACTTGAAGTCAAAGCTGGCATGGGTGAGGTAGATATTTTGCTGAACCCACCTGACATAGAGAGGGAAGAAGATATGTAAAGGAGGTAATGTTGATTTATTGATACTGGGAGTGTAACCTAGCAGCAAAGACGGCATGCATGTATGCTGCAACATTTATGCCGGAAAGAATAAGGTGCAGTGCAGCATGTCTGAAAATTAGAGGAGAGCATGTGTTGTGTATGGAGTATACTGAAGAAAGAAAGAAGGGCAGGGAGGTTTCTTAGCATGTAAGGAAAACCGGAGGAAAATACCTGCAAGTGTTTACAGGATGGGGTTGTGGGAAAGCAAGGAAGGTTACTATGTATTGTGTAGGTATTGGTGCAGGGCACACTGCAGAAATTGTAGTATATAGGGTCAATACAAGAGGTAGCACTAGTGTGTGAGGCTGGAAATTGAGTGATTTATTACACAATTCGTTGTCACAAGATTGTAAGAAACAAGCGTAAGTGTGTGCAGTTGAATGAATTGGGTAATAAGTGTGAACACAAGATGTATTAGATTGTAGAATGTACAGCAAAGAAGCCAGAGTCAAACTGCGTGAGAGTTGAAATGTATCGATCAATATACCGTGTGCGGGTGCATGCAATTTGTTGATTTTTTCTGTTGTAACTTTGTTCTTTGGATCCCTGCCAGGATTGCCCCTTCATCGTGTGCATGTCATATGCCTTCCAAACTCCCGACAAGCTCAGCTTCATCCTGGACCTCATGAATGGTGAGAGCCAGGATCCTGCCTCTAAGAGCCCCTTCTTCTCTGCCATCTTCATGTGCTTTCCTAAACAACTCCTCCACCCCCGGCTGTGTCTTGTTCCATCACATAGTTCTTTTCTTTCCTCTTGCAGGGGGTGATCTACATTATCACCTCTCCCAGCATGGGGTCTTCTCGGAGACAGAGATGCGTTTCTATGCAGCAGAGATCATCCTAGGTCTGGAACATATGCACAATCGCTTTGTGGTTTATCGTGACCTCAAGGTGAGACCATCCACCTTTTCTAACCAATCCCACTGCTGTATAATGGTCCAGCAGAGCCACCATCACCATTACTGGCTTTATTTCACAAAGGGAGTAGATTGCTGGTATTCAGTGGTGAGGCTTCAATATCTCATTCCTCTCTGAGAAAAAGGTAGTTTTCTCAGTGCATTTGTATTTCTTCCATCTCCTATTCAGGAGCCAACATATGGCTTAGGGATTTGTGATCAGAGAACAGTAAAATCAAGCTCTGTTGTCTCCTTTAGAAAATGAAAGTTTGATTACTGTGTGAATTCTTTTATTGAATAAATTAAAGTAATATTCTAAAATCTTAATGTTCCATAGTACCTCACATTCCTGTTCTAAGTATTTTGAATTATTAAAATAATTGATATCCACTCTTTGAATCAGAACTAATGTTTCATATAAAGTAGGACGGGATCATGTTTTGTTGTTGTTTTGTATATTATAAGTTGATTGTGCTCCTTTGTAAACCTAATCTAACCACTGTGGGAGCTGAATTCATCATTCGGAAAATGCTTCTTCAGTTCTCCTGCAGAGATTTACCTTTAGCACTTACCAAACTGCTGTTGCAGAGGCTCGGGGTCACAGCATGAGGGAGGAGAGTTTCAATAGGCTGGGCTTGCTTGCCCACTTTCATCATCATTTCCACAGCAGCACTCTGAAGTCCAAGAAATAAAAATAAAACACTTATTTTGTTGAATGGTGCTCTGTCCCTACAGCCAGCCAACATCTTGCTAGATGAATTTGGTCATGTCCGCATCTCAGATTTGGGACTCGCCTGTGACTTCTCCAAGAAGAAGCCTCATGCCAGTGTGTGAGTATCTGAAAGAAATCTCCTTTTTTGCCCAGAAACGCTAGATACAACTAATTTTATCATAGAAATAAATATGGGACTTTGTTTTCATCCCCAACCCCCTTAATTCCTTAGTTATTGTGCCCTCCAGATATTTAAGATTTAAATGTCCATCACCCTCATTAGCTAGTTTAATAGTTAGGGTTAGTTCAAACTATCTGGAAAATTTGAAACATTTTGCCTCACTTTTCAAAAAGATCATACTTAAACTGTGATAGGGAATAATATTCCAAGATGCTTATAGCTGAATGTGTCCATCATTTATATATGAACTGTGCATAATGGAGATACACACACACACACACGCACACACTGACAACACGGATCAACAGATCACAACATTCCAATCTCCTGATTGCATGCTTGGAGTCTGTCTTTTGCATTTTCTGCTAATAAATGACCAGGTAAAGGATGTTCTCAGGGCGTTGGTGATTAAACCTTTGTAGAAACGACTTTATTCACCTACACATGTAATTATATATTTTGGTATTGATAGCAGATTATCTAGTTGAAACCACTTCCATTAAGAATGTATTGAAACACACTCCTACATATCATATTTATAATTTTTAAGTGTGATGCAAGGAGGAATTAGTAATTACTTCGATTTACAAACTGCATAAGATAGGAAAAAAGTGCAGTGCAAATCTCTGATGGAAAAGTAGGATAAATTCTGTTTTCCTTTGATACATCCTGCTAAGGATCTTTAGCCTAATGCTCCACTTCTTCTAATTCTTGGTGTGATCCTCTCTACAGTGGCACACATGGGTACATGGCACCTGAGGTTTTGCAGAAAGGCGTGGCCTATGACAGCAGTGCTGATTGGTTTTCTTTAGGCTGCATGCTCTTCAAGCTTCTGAGGGGGTAAGTGGCCGAATATGCTGAGAAAGTGCAGTACGTGGAAATATAATCACTCAAATGAGCTGTAACTGGCTGGAGAAACGGGGGTTGATTGGAGTAATTGGCACTAGAAGAGAGTAGGAAAGAAATTACCTCAATTTTCTTTTGACATTCTCCTCATTCTTACATAGGCATAGCCCTTTTCGACAGCACAAGACTAAAGACAAACATGAGATTGATCGCATGACACTCACTATGGTAAGTTACTTTTGTTTATTAAGTTTAATGAGGGGTAAGCTTTGATTCCAATCTTCCCATCTTCAAAGAATATGCATTTTTCCTTCCCTTTGTTCTATAAAATGATGTCCTCCTTATTGAACCAGTCCTCACCTCAAAGGATATATTTGAATCCTTGCAGAGGTCAACCACTGGATTCTCCTACTGCTATACTGTGTGTCTACTTGATAGCTTTATCAAGTGATAGCTCACTTGAATATCTGTCCAGGCATTTGTTTGAAAATGGTTCTTTGCTAATTCCACTACCACTCAGTATTTTGGTAAAATATTTAACTTAAGATTCTCTTCCACTACCTCATCACAAGTCATTTTCCAAGCCTGGGAGTTTCAGTTTTACACAAGGCAGGTGTAATTAAGACCTAGGAAGCCTGAACAGAAGTTCTCCTTGCTGTAGCTCTCAAAATTCAGTAGACAATTACACTGTCCCTTAGGAAACAGGAAATAAGAGGGCCTCATCACACAGAATGATTGAGAATCAAGAATACAAAACGTACTTGATTTTCAACAATAATCCAAATAGCAAAATTAAAACAATGTGTTTTAAGTAAGGGCCACAAACAAAATTCAGTGTGATGGAGTGCAGTTGTTCATTATTAATCAACCAGCTATGCTGAGCTCTATAATTTCCCCTTCTGTTTCATGACAGTCTGGTTTTCTGGCTTTATTCAGCCTTGTTTATTCAGTGTTTCATGACTATAGGATTTTTTCCCTCCCCATTGGACTTTGTTTTAAAGCTTGGCTTCCATAGACTTTGGGATTCCCCCAAGCCTAGCAATACCTCCATTTTGGCCGGTACAGAAACAGCAGTCAAACCTGAAATAAGAAATAGGGGGAAATGAAGACAGAGAAGGTTGTGGTGCTCCTTGCTACCTCAAGACACTTGACTATTTGAGGAAAAAGACAAGATGACTCAGCCAGATTGATAGTTGATAGTTCCCTTTTATTTGTCACTGTAACTCAGAAAAATTTAAAGGGCTGTGGGGCTTTTTTAATAGTGATTTTTTTACATGAGCATCTACCTCATGCGATAGTGGAATTGGAAGCTATTGGGGAAGCTGATACTAACATGCTGATAAAAACACCAATATAAAATTATCAAAGGGTGTTCAGTGTGTAAAGCAGGCCTTTCTGAAACAATCCAAAGTCCACCTAGTCCAGCATCCAGTTTCTGAGGAAAAAGCTGAAAAACTAGGGAAGAAAATCTCAATATTGTTGCCCTCTTCCTTAGGAACTGGTATTCAAACTTCTACCCTTTTTAATTTAAAGATTCTTTCTTATTTCTCTTGATTAAATAAATTTGTTCTTAAATGTGTGTGTTTGAAAATGATCTAACCCTTGTCAAGTGTCTGTTTCTAGCTAGATGAAATTGAATTGACTTTCAGCATTTCTGAAATTGCTGCTAGTCACTTTAATTGGGTAACCTTTAAGTGCTGACATTGAAAAGGCCATACATACAAATACCTACACATATTATGCTATCTTCTTTTGGCATCTCGTAATGTTACGCAAATCACAGAAAATGAGTAAGAAACAGTACAAGAAAGAGAAAGAAAGAAAAAAAAACATTAAAAAAACATTATCACCTATCACACCTCTTCAATCAAAATTCTGCCAAACATCTTTCCGGTAGATTAATCCTTCTGTACTTTTCATATTCACTGTCGCTTTTTATCCTTTTGTAGAGGACAATAAAAGCATTTTTCAATTGTCAGGCCCAGATGGAGTTCTCACACATTAAATAAGCTGTACTCCACATCCATATTTTAGTACTTTTCCAATTACATCACCTGCAGCCTTTTTCAATCTTCTCACAGTACAAAAGATTTCTTATGCATCAGTTTTGCTTGGATGCTAATATTTATAGAATTTGTACCAATTCCATTCTTCAACATACCGTCTTCCATAGAGAACTTTGAATATTTTTTACAGCACTGACTTACTTCAGTCTTAACCCAAATTATTTTATCCGTTTATTTATTTTTAGTTTGTTCACTATTGTAATCAGTACAGTGTATATTAGTTATGTGTTATAAGTTACCAATGGCTCCCATATTTATGTTATTTCAAATCACTTCAAATAATAAATTAGTGTATCAAAATCATTGCATTTTCTCTGTCTCTTTTAATCTTATTTAAACCCAATATACATATTATATAATCTTCCTAATTTTTATAGCTGTTTTAAATATATTTTTCTCTCATCTGCTGATAAGACCTCCATTGCCTATCATGGCTTTACCCAATTAAGACTTTCATATAAAATGTTTGAGTGGGATAGGGAATGTGTAAAGTAGGTTACCAGTCTTATGCATGTGTCATTTATAGCATTCCCTGCTAATAAGGCTGGTACTGGTTAGTTTGGCCACCTTTTGCCACAAGCAGAACCAAAACACAGTTTTAATTTAAATATGTTCACACTATGCTGGGAAATTTTGGTCTCTCCAATGTAAAGACTTACTTTAATGGCAACATACAGTTGCCTGCATCCCACTAATTAAAAGGTACATGTGATGTATAAATACACCCAGGATATTTAGAAATAGTTTTTCATCAAGTATGAAACCAGGAAGACAAGTTATATTTTGATTTCAATGTTGATAAACTTCCAGTTAAATTGAGCTGTGTAATTAAATGATCTATGAAATAAAACAAGCTGAGTAACTGAAATGGGCATGCTCAACAAACAGTGATCTTAGGAAGCTCCAGGACTAAAAAGTGGGGGGGTGGGGGCGGGTTTGGATCTGTAAACTAACCTTGGAGTTTGACTTGTTGAATACCGGTAATTTTCCTCAACTTGATGCTATCCAGATGGCACCAGGATCATAGCCGTTGTCCTCCAGCATTGTTACATTTATGCAAGCCATAAATAACTTAAGGGAGCCATTGGTAATTTATAACGTCTTTGTAACATCACATAGCCATTTGACAATTTTTAATAATAATTTTATTAGGTTTATCAAGATATAAAATACAAAAGAAAGGGAAAAGAATGGAAAAATGGAGGAGGGAAAAGGGAAGGGTGAAAGGGAGAAAAAAAGAAAAGAAAAACATTAATTTCTGACTCTTTAGCACAGTAGAATAAGATGGTAACATTACAGCCTCAATTTCTTCCTTTAAATACTGATATGTACTAGCCATTTCTATAATAGCAAACCTATCTAATCAGCAAACCCCAAAGCCAAAGTTTCTTTTTTTTTCCCCCATCTGGAGCACAAAATCCACAAGTGGTTTCCAAGTAAGCATTTTGTTTGTTATAATCCTAATTTATCTGGAGGTAATCAGATTGTGAAAAGCTTGGATAAAGATCTGTAAGATGTTTGCAGGAATCTGTTGAATTGTATGAAGTGATTTGAAAAGAAAGATAGCTCTAATAGGGAGCCAATAAACATTTAGATGAAATGGCAGTAGTTAAAAAAAACTTTTTAACCTCTTCTGATAGAATAGAATAGAATAGAATAGAATAGAATAGAATAGAATAGAATAGAATAGAATAGAATAGAATAGAATA